>JAVTVY010050576.1:0-254649 GCA_036873755.1 Hanleya hanleyi | reverse complement strand
ACTTCGACCACCGAATATAACACAGGCCAGGCAACTGTGAGAACCAGTGAAAGATACCCATCGAGATGAGCGGATTTGCAGATAAACAACAACAACAAAATTGCACTTTGTGCCTCACGAGGCCCTTCTCCATAGAGTGCATGCCAGTTATTTTTTCTAGACTACAACAGCAACAGTTTTTGCCTGTATCACAGTCCGAGCTTCCGATTACCCTTCAACCTTACCCAGACGACGGATAATTTTTGACAGATTATCCGGCTAGGTTGTTGATCGGATTCACAGATCATGAATTCCACCGTGACGGAATCACCGTTCGGAAGACTTTTTCTTTATTCAAAGTCATGTACTCGGAAGTTCCGTGGTCATACCCATGTAGTTTCAAGTTTAGTTTGCTATTCTATATGACATCTGTTTACGGATCCATGAAAAATCTATAGATGATCCAGCATTTAGTAAATCATGCTTCGAAATGTTCGTGACGGAATCACCTGAAACGGACATGACTCTTGACTAGTGTTGCTTGTCTATTTTTTTGCTGCTCTGTTTCAATCTGACTATTCTTATATGACATCTCTTACTAACATACAGTACCCAAGGATGATAACATTTTTTTCATCGTGAGAAAAACGCGACTGGATCATCCCAGGGGTTAAATCTAGTCCGTGACGTAATCGACAAAAAATCGTGATGGAATCACGAGTGCGCTTTTTAAATCTTACGGTAAAAGTGCTTTATTAATTACACATTTTCTTCAAAAAAAATATTCCTAGAGTGAATTTATCTCTTCTACTTAGAAAATTAAAACTCTGACCTCTTATTTTACTAAGGTACAGTGTTTGGGGGAGTTCCGAATCACTTTTCACATCCAGACTGCTAGCGCTTGTTCTTTTAGGAGGTGAGAGCGACTGCTGGTCTTATATTCTAGGGAAATCTGTCGTCTATAATTGTATGTAAAGAAATCTTCAATCGCACTTGTCAATCGATGAGAAAATAACCTCCGCTTCAGTGCACCAGCGCGGGCAGTTGCGCATCATTTTGGTGAGTTGCGGATCACGCCATCTAGCGGCCGTTACAGGCACTGAGAATGGAATTTTTATAGGCTTGAGGGGCCATCTGCTAATCATCCATAGGCCGGTGAAACCCTGGAGAAGATTTCAATGTTGTCTTAATTCTCCCCGCCCTGTGAGCGAATATTCAACTGTTGCAGTCCAGGCACAAATGACACGCAGATCTAGAGTCGAAAATGTTCTGAAGTATATATATTTATCTTGGAGCGAGCCTACAAAATTGCATTGTAATCTCAATTTAATTATTTTTTAGAACATTTTAGGATACGATGTCTGACAATCATGGAGGGCGGGCTAGTGAACTTTCCTGTACTGCTTCATAACGACAAAACAGAGGAAGCGGGAACTTCGTGACTTTAAAGCTTATCATATTGGAGTCATTTTAGGACTTGGCCGAGCAGAGGATCATGGCTAAATTCAAAAGGCGGCCGTGTGGTATCTCAGAAATTCGTTTTTTTTTCCAGCCAGTTCTGTCCATTTCTTCGAATTTTTCTGGCCTAAAAGTACTAGAAAGTATTTTATTGGGCAAACGTAGTTATTCTCTACTTTATTTGGTAGTTTATGAAAGAAAAATCGGAAAATTAGAATTTCGAAAAATCGGTCCAAAAAATAGTCGACAAATGGCTGACGAGATGACGTTACTCGACGTCATCATAGCGTTCATCTTAAGCTTTGTTACTCTTTCAGGTAGAGCTTGAACAGAAGATACTGTGTGTTATGTTGCAGCGCTCTAGCCCTATGGATAGCGAAAATATATGGGTTGACTCCCTCCCGCCCACCCCTCACCTGCGATACACCCCAAATCTTCCAGACCAGATAGTGTTAATAAAGGGACATCCAGTTATTGAACTCGTAGAAACCTCGCTCAGTGATGAACAATTTTATTTTTATAAAACTTTCTATATTGGAGTAGATATGTCTGAAATTATTGAATATGATGATGTAATATCGAAAAAATGATTTGTTCACCAAGGTTTGGAATGATTCGCGTACATAGTTCCGGTTACAAGGATATTGTCATTGATTCATTTTTTTTATTTTTTTTTTGACAATGCCATGGATTGACCAATCTTCCTTAAAGTCGGTTTTACACCTGTTGTATTAGTTGTGAGACGGTCCCTTATTCACCGATTTCAAGTTATGAACGGCGCTTATTTCGTTGATTCGGAATTGACATCTCTATAGCGCCATTATATTACAATGCTGGTCAGTTAACATTTATCGCAAATCACTAGATATTTTGTTTGGCCATTTAGCAAGATTCTGTCATTTAAATAAATACTGAATATACCGCCTAAACCCACCTTATTTCGAGCAGATTCACTACTGGAAAAATCGCACGTGTTTTTCGACTCTGTGGCAATTTGTTATTGTACAGTACCAGAAGTATTACGTTACCGAATTGACCGGAAAAGAAACAATCCTGGTCCGTTGTTTGACATTCATTTCAGTCCACGGAAACAGACGTTCCAATAAACCTAAAAAGTTTTAATCAGATACTTTACTTCAAGAAATATCAGGCATTAATTAGGAAAGTGATCCGCAACTCCCCGTGATTCGAAACTCCCCCAAACACTGTATACAGCTCCCGCCACATGCATATCTTTTCTGCAGATGTTTCAAAATAGTATAGTTTTCAGTAAAGTGCAATTTTTCTTCTTTGACAATTTAGAATTTCCCGAGTTCTTCATGTTCAAAAATTGCGGGAAAAATATTTCGCTATTAAAACACATCTTCTCTATTATTGGCGTGTTCCCGGAGATCACAGGAAGCCAATACATGTAGAACAAACAGCATGCTAATATAGGGTCTGCGACAGAATGTGGAATGAATTTTATGCGAAAAAGGGCTGTTTAGCAATGTCCGCTTTTCCGTGGAATTCATGAGATCACGATTGAAGTATCATGGGAAGATATATTTTTCCAGTCGCTATCTCCCCCCCCCGCCCATCTTCAAAAAAAAGGAAAAGAAAAAGCCGAGAGAGCGCCTCGTGAGGCAGAGTTATTTTTCCAGACTACAACAACAACAGTTTTTGCCTGTATCACATTTCGAGCTTCCGATGACCCTTCAACCTTACCCAGACGACGGATAATTTTTGACAGATTATCCGGCTAGGTTGTTGATCGGATTCACAGATAACGATTGAAGCATGGGTAGATATATTTTTTCAGTCGCTATCTCCCCCCCAACTAAAAAAAAAAGAAAAGAAAAAGCCGAGAGAGTTCTTCGGAGTTTTACGTTTTTGACCTCTGACTTTGAATTTGACTTCTCACTTCCGACTCGCATACTGGTGAATGACACTCGTCCTTTATCCTTTTGCCGATTCAGAGATTCTCGTGGAAGTTTCCAATTATACTATCCGGAATGCGAGTTTTTCTTTCGTGAAAATTTACTTTTTATGAAAGCGCAGGTTTGTCTTCGTCGCATACCGGCCATCTGTACCAGCGCGAAGCTATAAGTACACGCGCGAATTTAGTACCCTCGAATTAAGAGACCCGGTGGAAGCACTGCAAGGGATACACACCTTTTGTGACGTAAGCATTCAATTGTGTCCAGAAACTTTTCAAAATTTCGTCGGGAACCATAGCAATCCCTATTGGAAATCACACGAGTCGTGGGTTCCCCATATGACAATTATTTGGCGGGAGATATCACGTTGCGCTCCTAGACCTCCGTCTGATCGACGGAGGTAAAAAGAGACTTAAGAATGGTATTCTCACAACGTGCAGTTGGGACTGAAGATAGCTTCTTTCATTAACATATCGGTATCCAGTTTTAATGAACTGAGGTGTCCAATGTGGTCCGAATGAGGAACAGTATACTACAGTCGAGAAATCGCGAGTAGCTGCATGTACCATACTATACCATACCAACACCCAATATCTTGTAAGGCCATCAAACTAGCTTTGGCTTCAGCAGTAAAAATAGAACTGTGTCTGGTAATCGTTAGGTTTTGGTTTTGGAACCAAACTTAGTAGCACACGCCAGCCTGTCACCATCTTCGACCAAGGCAAATTTCTTTCTGCAAAAAGAGCCGCGTTTCGTGGAGAAAAAAAAACACCCAAAGTTTCAAAAGCTTGGATTCAAAAGTGACACAAAGTAAAAAAAACAACGTTGTGATGGAAACGTTCATCCGATTGTTACATAACGTCACATTACGACGCTTAATGAAAATGTTATTCCGATTTTCACATAACGTCCCCCCTACACACACTTAGGAACAGTATTCAGTCAGTACGTTTCATTTTCAGAAGCTAAGCAGCATATGTACAATAAAGATCTGGATTCTGTTTTTCACCTCACTAAGTCATTTGGAAACTTCCAGCCAAATATAGAGACAAGTTTACATATTTTTGATCATACCGTTAAGCCAATTCGCCTGTGTGGTGCGGAGATCTGGGATGGTATTGATGGGAAAAGAGTTCTACAGAAAGGTATTGACTATTTTGTTAAACTATTGGAAGAGGCACCTTTTTGAAAATTACCGTTGCGATATTATAAACATATTTTGGGTGTACATTCTAAGTCAAGTAATTTGGAAGGAAATTTGGCAGATTGCCAAACTTCTTAAATATTGCCAGTATGTCTATTAAATACTGGACAAGACTTTCATCCATAAGTAATACTATTCTATTAGAAGAAGCGTATGCATTATCATGCGATCTCCATCGACAGAATATTGACTCTTCGATAGGAGTCGTCGTAGCAATTCTTCTTTCTCATTTATCACCAAGATTGTTTTCCATGTCAGCTCGAAAGCTAAGTAATACAATTTTTCGGTGCATCTCAAATTTATACTTTAAAAATTGGTCGTTATGCGTGAAAATTCCAAATCAGTATTGAACGGGACAGATATTGCACCGTGGATATTATTAATAGAAAATGTATTTTTTGTGATGTAATTCAAGATGAAGTTCATTTTGTAATTAGATGCCAAGCTTACGCTGATATGAGATTATCTTTATTCACTACTGGTAGTAAAATCTCAGTACACTTTATCACTTTGTCAGATGTTGACAAATTTATATGGTGATTGAGTAATGAAAATCTTACATTAACCTGTGTTTTGGCAAAATTTGTATAAGAAGCAGTGAATATACATAGTAAAGAAAAATAACTCACCTCGTTAAAGTATCTTACACTCAAATTTAGAGCTTCGAAACCGTAATTTATATGGTTTGTACATGTTGTTAAATCTTTATTCTTTTTACAGGAGGTGTGTGGTGTGGGTAAAACATTATTAATCAGGGATCTGTCTATTCATTGATTGGGAGAACCTCAAACCTCAATACTGTTGTAAATATTATTATAAATTCAATTGTATGCTCTTTGTAAAGCCCTGAGATCAGCAATATAAAGATTCTATTCTATTCGGTACGACGTTGTAAAGGAAATGTTAATCCGGTTGTTGCATAGCGTCACAGTACGACGACTTAATGAAAATGTTATTGCGATTGTCGCATAACGTCACGGTACGACGTCTTAATGGAAATTTTGTTCCGATCGTTGCATAACGTCACAGTACGACGTTGCAATGGAAATTCGATTGTTGCTCAACGTACTGGGGTTGTGATGGAAGTGTATCAAAATGTAGCAATACAGGGTGCAGTCCACAGTAGACCCCTCGTTGCTGGAAATAGACCCTTGGTATAGCCCTTCCGCCTTTCTGAGATGCCAAACCATCCAGAAAACCCATATAAAAGTATATATTTTCTTCATGGGAATGCTGATATCATTAATTCAGCATACAAGCCAGTTATGCAAATTCAACCCAGGATAAATTTTCTTCCCTCGGAACGTACTCCATATTTTCTGGGGAATCTATTAAAATGACCCAAAATACGCCATATTTCGTTCATTTCCTGGAAAAACATTGACAATCGATTTCAATAAGATTTCGTCTCAGTGTTCCCCATCTCGAGCCGAGATAAAAAAGCTATTCAAAAGATGGGGTCGACCAGGCCGTTTGTTGTCACATATTCCATATGTAACATAACCCTATTTTTAAACACCTGAAAAACGTACGAAACTGAGGCTGACGAAGGTTGACTTCGCGGCCCGACTCGCCATATAGCTCAGCCGAGTCACCCATCCGCATATGTCATTTTGAAGGAATGGTAGTACCCAGAAGCTTGGTACTATAAATACTGGTTACCAAAAAGGAAAGGATAATTATCATGTGGTCAGACCCGATCCGAAACTATGAACTACTCCCTACAAGCATCTAGTTTGTCACTTAATATTCAGTTATTATCCATTAAAGAAATTCAGCGTCCATAATCCAAAAACTTATTCCGTATTCCTTAGCACAAAAAAAAACACAACCATGTTCCACCCTTAAACGAAGAACAACGTGAAGGGCCGAATGCGTGCGAGCGTGTGTGCGTCTGTCCGTCCATCCGTCCATCCGTGGGTAGAGATACTATCTCAGGAATGGTGCCCTGTTAAATTTAGGGGGATCAGAAATGTGTATGAGGGTAACATTTATCCAAGCCACTGGATAGTGATATGATATCAGAAATGTTTCCGTTACTTGGAACTGGGGGTTTCAGAAATTTATGGAAGAGTAGCATACGTCCGCTCCACTGAGTAGTCATATGATCTTAGCAACGGTGCCCTTGTTGGGGAGCAAGGGGTAGATAATCTGGCAATCATCACACGGGCGAGGTACTGGTATATCTAATATATGACACCTTGAACCGAAGGTGTTGGGATCCACTGATTAACTTCGCATAATACAGAAGGAAAGTATCTCCCAAAATATTAGCGAATGAAATGCTTTTCACTAATATTTTCGGAGTATCTTCCCTCCTGTATTAAACCAAAACGAATCTAATATTTTCGGTGACCATATTTGTGGTGATATTACATCCAAATATAATTTTCGTTCAAGGTGTCATATTTCAGATATATAGAAAACGTCATGCTAAAATGTATACGAAAACCCCAAACAGACGAAACACCATTGCAAGCGTCCGCTGACGCTGTTTGCGTTACTTGTCCATTACCAACATGACACATTGGCGCCGAAACTGCAGACTCGACCAACCTTCCCACAGCGCATACTCCGTTTCACAGGCTCAGTCCAATATAAACCCTGCCACCAGTAACGAAAGATTACCTTTGCGACGTGGCCATGACGTATATAGGAAAACTCACGCCCACACGCTTCAGTTTGTATCCGACCGAACAAGTTCAGTTTTGCACTATTTTGAGCGGACTGTTTATCATATGCTCTGCCCATATAAACGGGAAAATTTAATCTTTAGATCATTCTTTTTTAACGCTAGGTTTCAAATGTATTATGCCGAATTGAAAACCAATCGGAATATTCGACAAATACCGATTTTACTGTAGAATATGTCACTTTCGGCGGTGTGCTGCTCAGGCGGGAATCCTTTCCGAATATCTCTCAGGTGGCTGGGGTATTATCATGCCCGAGTGAGATGTTTGAGACACGACTTCAACCAAGTCTCTAAAACTGAGTGTAATTAATCCTGTCTCGAGAGATTGATATTCACTATCCTTGGGTTCGACCATCAAACCTGATCTCCCCTGTGAGAGAGAAGGGCATATAATCTGTACGAGTGGTAAGCCACGATATATTATGAGGACGTACGTATAACAGAAGATTTGAGAAGTCAAACGTTATCAGCAATTTATTGGCAAGATAATTGAATCATTGTATTTACGATAATTCACCAGTCACGCGCACCACACGGGACATGAGTAAATCAAATAATTTAATGCAATATTTTGTATGTCATGGGCAGTATTTCAACGCATTTCAACATACAACTTGCTGGAAACAGGTGCGCTTAATGTATTCACAGCTATCACATGGTACACTATAATTGGTAAAAACTCTAGAGTATATGGGTAAGTCGCGTTTGATTGATCTGAAAAGAAGAGTCATTTGGAAACACGCCAACACGACGTACCCGGGTCAAGCGAAAGGAGATGGTACGATAAGGCGGCATTTTGGCCTACACGGGTTGAATTCGAAAGCAATAAAATGTCCTCAAAATAATTGTTTGTTTTTTTAATGTAACGACAAGAGGTAATATATGTACACGATATGTGAAAGTTTTACCTCGATTTCTTTAAGATTATAGTTATGATATGAAATTTAAATCCGCAGCATGTGTTATTTCGTGAAAAAGAAATGGTGTAAATCGAGTCATTTAAACACACATTTAGACACAAAGGACCACTTGGACCAAAGCGCCATTTAACATGATGATGTGCGGTGGCATTATATCTTGACTGCTGGAAAATCATTTTGGTCCAAGGGGTCCTTCACGTCTAAACGTGTGTTTAAACGAATCGATTTAGACCCCTTTTTCACGGAATAGCACATGCTGCGGATTTCGATTTTATATCATATCTATAATCAAAACGCAATCGAGCTAGAACTTTCACATATCGTGTACAGATTTTCTCTTGCCGTTACATTAGAAGAACAATTATGTTTAGGACATTTAATTATTTCGATTTCAACCGCACCACGTATAGGCCAAAATGCTGCTTCATTATAATATCCTTTACTCTCAGTGTCAAATCGTACAACTTTTCTATGGAGGACGTTTTACGCTCTGACACTGTGTGCATCGAAGATATACTGCGCAAGTCACGACATACTCTTCAGCCCGCCTTATTGGCGGGGAAGACGATCTTATACGCTGTATACTCACAGGCGGTGGATCTGAGGGTAGACAGGTCACATCATCACACATCGCCATCATGTCTTGCTGAAAATTGTTGACCGCTTCTCTCTTGTAGGAAACCATAATTTTTATCTCATACACATCTGGAACTGGTGCTAACTGTCATACGAACTAGGTCTTTGATTATTGGTGAAATTATTTTATGAACGACGGCTGAATATTGAATGTCGGATCTGACGCTTGTTACATACTACGGCAAGTGACATAAAAGAACAACCGGGTATATGATACTTTCTTTATTTCTATCCAGTATTACTGTTTTTATTTGTAAGCTTGATATTGGAAGACGAATTCCATCAACTGGTCCATAAAACAAGTTACAAAGTCTTCCTCCCGACCAGTCGATACAAGAAAGACCACTCGGGGCCAGTTACTACTATGTTGATACACATGTTGGAATTATTTACTATTTTGCCCTACCGCTTTTCTCGTGAACTTATCTGTTTCGAGGTTGCACCATGAGCAGTTCTGGATATCTATTGGATAGAAAAGAATGCATGCTTTTATCTGGCACCCAGAATGGACACGTAAAGTGTAATTTAATAGAGACTCACACGATGCAACGTTTCAGTTTTCGGAACACAGATTGAAGTTTTTTTCTAAGAATATGATTGAGTCCGATTAATTGATAGTAAACACCCAGGGGTATCGTCATAACCGATTCCATTGTTTTTATTACTGGGTCTGATAAATTACGATTCATTTGATCGAATTGTCTACAGGCAAGCAAAGCTTCCAGGAATCTGTCTTGCAGCACTGAGAGCCCAATATGACGGTTTTGTTAGTACACATTTTTAAATTCCTATATAAAATTTTTACTTCAGCCCAGCAACGAGTGACTGCTAATCCGGATCACTCTTTATCGCCATTCTTTGTTTTTCATAGTGTTTCACGAAAAAGCTTGAATTCGTACGGTATCATTCTATCCTATCGAAAACATTTAAATTCATACAGAAAGTATTCTAAGCCTAAATTTAAATAGAATGAGGCACCTTTTTTAGTGAAACATTTTTACTCGATCGTCATGAATTGCATAAACAAAACTGAAAGTAACATTAACAAGCAGCCAGAGGATGCTAGGTCCCCCGTTGAAATGACAGGTATAGTTTTTAGAGTTTTTTTTGTGTCGGTGGTATAGATGAGCTGATGAGGGAGACAACTGCTGCTTGCCATACATAATCATGTTCGGGAAACCGTTCATGGGAAATGAAATCCATACTCAACCAACCAGTCAGTAAATACATGTAGGCGAATCAGCAATGGTGTCGTCGCCGTGTGCGTTCGGTCGAAAACGAAGAAAATATGCCAGATGATATAACAATCGAAATGACTGAAGTCACGAAATCCTCTGATATTTTGTTTCACAATATGCCAACAAAACTTTTACAGAATAAATATAAATAACTCGATGTTTGTTCATGATCGCTGTGATAAATGGGAGGAATATGCCAAACATTGGGTGTCATGTAGGCTACATGTAGACGACATGGCGAACATGATGCGATTATAGACTCACTATCTAATCCTCAATGTGCGTACATATACGCATGTTTTCTCTAACGATTGTATTATACCGATGAATAACAATTATTCGAAAAAAAAGTATCACATTTTTGTAACAGTGTTTCCGATTAGTGGCGCCACCTACACGCAAATCTTGCTGATCGCTTAGCAATCGACGCCTTGTCGCAAGGAACACATGTGAAGAATTACGAATGAATCTGATTAACTGTTTGGATTTTTATCGTGGGCGAAGACAGAATTCGCATTGACGAATGAAAGATTGGAACCAGGGTGGCTCCACCTACAGGCAGATCTTGATAAAACACAATATGAAACGAGGTTTTGCGACAAGATTGTTTTAGGGAAGTGATGAGGCGTTGTGATTTTACAGCGCGCGCCAAGAATGCCGAAGCGCAACACCAATCTTTTGGCAAGGAACCCTATGCCAAATTTCAGAGGAATCCGACGAAGCGCTTCGAGTTTATCGCGTGCGAAGACATATATAATTTGCACGGACAAGCACGGAAGGACAGAATGACCCCTATAGTGGCCACCTTCAGGCAGATCTTGCTGAAACGCAATAGCCATCGTCGCCTTGTCACAAAGAATGCATATGCCAAATTTCAGATGAATCCGAATAAGTGTTTTGATTTTATCCTGTGCGAGGACAGAATTCCCATGGACGGATAGACGATTGGAACCAGGGTGGTGCGGATTACAGGTACACCTTGCTGCAACACACTACAAAAGGAGGTCTTGCAACAAGAGACCCATATGCCGAATTTTTGACAAATGTGAGGAATCGTTGTGATTTTATCTATTACGAGAGGAATAATTTAAACAAAAGCCATTAGTGGCGCCACCTACTGACAGATCTTGCTGAAGCGCAACACCATTCGACATATTTTGGCAAGTAACCCATATGCCAAATTCCGGAGGAATGCCACGAACCGTTTATCGTGTGGGAAGACATATATAGTTCGCACGGACAAGCACAGAAGGACAGAGTGAACCCTTGTGGCGTCCCTTCAGGTAGTTCATTCTAAAACTCAATACCAATCGACGTCTTATCGCAATGAAAGCCTATTCCGAAGGAATCCGAAAAAAACAAAAAATGTATACCTTTCATCCCCATCTTCGTTTATCAAGCCAATTTCTACGTTCCCACTTCGAACTTCCCTTGATATATCTGGCCCCCTTCAATGTTCAAAGACACGAGACGTCACTGACCTTGACACTATTTGAATTTCGAAATGTTTCATAGAAGAGCGTTATTGATTGTCTGACCTATATATTGAGCCAACACACGCCCCATATTAGGAGGAAGGACGGCGCTACTTGAGGATGATGACACTCTACACATAATCGGTGTGTAGGTTATGATTGGTTCGTCCCTCATTCGTAGACGAAATTTACAACTCGCATTTTGATCACTGAATGTGGTCAGATAAACCAGGACAAATTTGATACTGGTTGGTGTACACGAACAGAAATTTCACGTACTTTCTTTCCTTGAAAAACATGCTTACAGACACGTAATATGGACTGCAAGTTATTTAACCATATTTGACAACTTCAGCACAGTTCAGAAGATGTTTATTTGGAATTTACAGAGCATCAAACACATACAAAGACTTGAGGTTATCCATTAGACTGCTTTCGAGTCAATGCTACGTGCAGTACAGTTATCGCGGGTGGTTCTTTCCGGGTACTCCGGTTTCCTCCACCATCCAAACTGGTTGACAAATATAAGTGAAATAAGCTTGAGTATGACATTAAATCAAAACCTCCCCCTTCAATTATCGCGTACAAAGTCTTATTCTTGCTCCTACTGTTCAATGACGGCGGCAGCCTTAGGCAATGAGCGTGTTACGTGTTTCTGGATTCATCCTTTCTTTTAGTTGCCCATACGTCTCAAAAACAATTTCAGAACATGTGTCAGGATGATGAAGCACACAGAAAGAACCTTAGCACGTTTACGAAGGTTCTGAACAGCCTTTCTCAGCAGGTTCTCGTCATTTCTCCCTCACGTCTTGTGTCATTAGCATTTCCTTCTGCCAAAGACTTCTTCGTAATTTCTTCAGCCACATTAGAGGCAAGATGACTGGAGAACCCATCGTCCTTTACGTCATTTGATATTTTGGTGCGATCTGAGCTATTGCTGTTGGTTTGTCGGGATAGGTGGTATTTGTTGATAAGTCTGCTCCCGTTTGTCTGGTTATCATCAGTCCATACTGGATAGCAGGAACACAGTTTCTTCATTCCGAAACTCATGAAGATGAAGACTCCAAGCGAAGCATTAGAAATAGTGAATATATACCACATTATCTGGGCATCAAATGCTACTGCGATGAATCCCAAAATCCAAGTAAAACCCAAAAGGAATGACAACTTGAGGAATAACACCCTTTGCTTCACGTCTCGCTTTGATGTGTGTTTAGAAAGTTGGGGCATGTTTTGAAGAGACCTTATGAATGAAGCAAAGAAATAACCGTTGGTGAGTATAACGACACCAACCGGCAAAGCAAAAGCCAGTCCAATACTTATGGCTGTAGATAAGAAACATAATCTGTGCTCAAGACCGATTACCCTACCAGCATAGCCAATATCTGATTCTTGGGACGAGTAGAAGTGAACAAGTATGTAGACACCAATAATGACCATCGGAAAAGCTTGAGAGAAAAGAATATATTTCTTCAGCGATCTGCTTTCCTCTAGCCCTTTAAGGGGACTGTGAAATGTGCGATGAAGATGAAAACCGCAGACTAACTTCCATGAAAACGTAGACAGCCAAAAGTAATGAATCGCTATGCCAAAGAAACGACACAAGTCCAGAGGAACATGTGCAGCTGCCAAACTTACCCATAAAAGCTGTGCCAGGAAAAGATTGGACCAAAGCGCCATGTTCAACTTGCCTGGCAAACTTTGAAGGCTGGGAAATATCAGATACACTATCAAGGTAACAGCTAATCCAGCGAGTGAACAGCTTGTACAAATAATTGTGACTATCGTCTCTGCAATATCGAACACCCATGCCTCGGTTTGAGCATCTAAGGCAGTTTGTGAGAGAGCACTGAACTCAGAGCAAACCCGAACTCTTTTACCGATCATTTTATACTGTCCTGAATACAGAATTCTCTTCTTCCCACCAAGTTGGATATCAAGGATTCCGTTTTCTTGCAGATGGTACTCAGAGGAATTCAACTCTATATGATCACAGTGCATGATTTCATTCACTTGAATATATGCCGATGTGTTTCGGCGAAATACTTCAGGAATTTTCGGACCGTCGAAAAACAGATTTTTCCTGAAAATAAAGCTCTGCGCTATCATATTCGTGTACAATTCATCAGTTGTGTTAATGTATTCCTTTTTTTCAGCAACGAAATTCAAATCATCGTTGTCTGTAAGCCATTCGGAGAAAAACAGTTCCGGAGTGACATCACCAATGCTGTAATAAAAATATCCACTTTTCATGAATTGCATTAACACACTCTCAACTCGATATCTTGGAATGTGGTTTTTAACTAGCACTGCAAATTGTACCCCAATAGATTTTACATACAGTCTGTTCCTACCAAAGACGGATTCCTCCTCGCGGTACAGATATTTAAGCTTC
The DNA here is from genome assembly GCA_036873755.1 of Hanleya hanleyi. Classification (NCBI taxonomy): domain Eukaryota; kingdom Metazoa; phylum Mollusca; class Polyplacophora; order Lepidopleurida; family Hanleyidae; genus Hanleya; species Hanleya hanleyi. Next base: position 240,733 of record JAVTVY010050576.1, on the reverse strand, counting down.
ATATTATACCATGATAGCCCAATGGCCATTCTAACGGAAAAGCTATATTGTTCAGAAAAGAGAAATGCCATCATATTGAGTCTGTCTTTGATGACGGCATACCCTTTATTTCTAGGCTTGAGAGAATAATTCAGGATGTACCCAACGCCCTTGGCAGAGTCGAACATATTGTTGCAGGTGTGGTTCTGTGGAAACTTGCCTACTGGACAATATAGTTTGCGACAAATGCCCTGCAAGATAAAACAAATAAATGTAAATGTTCTCATGACGTAACACTTCTATTATTAGGCTATAAAATCGTAAATTCCTACGAGAACACTAAAAAGGCGATATGCACATTTGACGATTAATAGTGGACGATTCACATTGAAAGACGTTAGTAGCCCACGTGCATGGAACATTTCCAGCCCACGTGTATGGAATCGGAATATATTATTTAATAATTCAGTTGATCGAAATATCACCATGACAGCATCAGACCTAGCGAATTCCTCCACGCACGAAGCTCAAATTGTTGTCCAGCATTCCATTTCCGTGTCATCGGGACCAATTCCGTGAACAAGGTCCGAAAACCCTGGCTTCTCTTCCCACCCAATCCTGAATTCCAGAGGTCTCGCGTGATTCTGTGTTCATCCTTCCTTTCAGTTGTGTATGGCTACGGACAAAGTTCTGTGGACCCACGGCAGTGCTCCCCCGAAGTCATTATATTGTGTGAGAATTTGTCCGAGCGCATGGAAATTTGTACGACGGTGAGGAATATTTAAGGAGGCAAGGATTGTACGGGCGAGCGCCAGGATTTCGGGCACACGGAAATATATTGATGGACACGAACTGAGGTACGTGCGTGGAGGGGTTTGCTAGGCCTGATAATTATATATACTAAACTCACTAGATAGGAGTCCAATATTTCGGTATCTTGACACTCCGGCTTCTTGGACATCCCCAGACGTTGTATTTGCACTGCATCTTTCTGTCGGAAGTTCAGCAGTACAGAAAACGGCGCCGCACTAGGCCCAGTCTGGAAATCTGGACAATGGTCCCATCGAATTACGGTAACGCCATTACACAGTGCGCAAACTGTGTTTTTGTACAAGACGTTTTTTATCACCACGGGTTGTGTGAAGAGAGAACATCCGAGTTCAACATCATCTCTGTAAGATTGCTCCTTCCACTGGCCAGTCACGTTACATCGAGTAACCATGGTATCATTGTAATAGCAAACTCTGGTAGTGTCAATGTCTGGGGGAACAGCGTATATACCACACGTCCTCTGTTCCTGGATGAAATCTTGAAAATCTTCTAAGGATGTCATGCTGTTGTAGTCAACGTAATCAGTACAGAATGAATTCATAGTCCATGATTCGAACTCTGATATCTCCGAACACAGAGCGCAGTACCTATTTTGGTAGTGTAGTCCTGTTGAGGCTGAATATACCGGAGTGAATTCGACCGGATTCCTTCGATTGGGATTTTCGCACAATCGCCACAGAGTTTCATTCAAGTTTTGAGACAATTCTCGGCTCGGGCAATGTCCAATCATCAGGTACCTGGAAATTAAAATATTCTTGCTTATAGATTCACATGTAAATACCTTTCATACTAAGCGTGTTCTGGTGTGTATTGTACTCATTCATAATTGTTCAACCAATGATAAATTGAACCGTTATTACGCAATGTAAATCCTTCCAAAAACAAACGATTGAAAGGTATGCTGGTGAGGTACGCAGCATGTGTATACGGCCTGCAACCGAAGGTAGCAGATTAACCGGAAATTATCCCCGAGTCTATGCAATTCTTTAGAAATCCCACCATGAATCCAAGATTAAAAAATTGCGCCTTTTTACATCGATACAACAAGAATATTGGCGAGTAGTGCGCATATATTTACAATCCTCAGACACTGTGGTAATTAATGTGTTGCTCGCTTTGTTCAGCGATCCCGAGTAATCCTCGACTGCCAATACATGTAATTTCATTTCGAAATCCGGCTGAAATTTCCCGGGTTACGATAATAAAATGTTTCTCAATATCGGATTCATGTGAATGAAAATGTTTTTAGCTATACAAACATGCACAAAAATCTGCGACACGGGCGTGATGTTGAAGCGCGCACGCTGCAGCTCACGTCTCGCCAACCGATATCATTTTACTATGGCCCGAGGTAGCAGGGTCGAATATAAACAGCTATATCTAAATGAATATATGTTGCCTGAAATATATGTACCTCTACAGATTTTTTTTATAATATATCGCCTCCTTTATTATATGGAGTGAAATAATAGCGAGCGGAGCGCGGCCGCGAAGCGGCCGCTTGCGAAGCAAGCTCTATAGGTATTGCGTAGACGTGCATATATGAAGCAAAACATAGCAAAATTTAATGAAAACAAAGTAAAATAACAACAACAACCGATATCCCTTGAACGAAAAAACGGTGATTTCCGTTTCCGGCACCCATGGAGAAATTGCATGCCGGGACAGATTCAGAGCATAAATTTATGAAGACATAAAAGAAGAAACATATAGCCTAGCTGGCATGTCATTTTTCGAAAGGATTTCAATTTATGAATAATTATACACAGATGAAAATAACTGTAGACTAAAAATGATTCGTTATCGGTTATGCGACTTTCGTCCTTGTCGAAGATGTCCGATGCAAAACGCAGACCACGTGACCAAGAGTTCGATCAAAAACGTTTCGCAGCGAAGCGGCACTCAAAACGGTGCACATCTTTCGACAAATTTAGTTCTATGGCAGGCAAAACCTGCATAAAATTCATATCTATGGAAAGCTTATTTATTGCGTTTTTTAGATCTGAAGTATCGTGTAAATACGATGAGGCATTTGATAGAAAATAAACATTAACGACGTAGTCATGGTTGTAAAACCAAGCCACTCAACATTGCCAAGAATCTTGACTTCGCCGAGGTCCGCGTGAAGTAGAGGGTCCTACTATTTACCGTCCAGATACGCCCAGTCAAGTCCAGTGGCGTACAACTCACGTCCACTAAAGTTCAGAAGAAAAAAGATAACCGCTCAGGCACTCATTCAGCCACCAGTGACGTCCAGTAGCAAATGTCATGTCCAGTGGAGATAACTGTACACCCAGCATTTGAAAATGGTGATTTTGCGATTTAAGTTTAAAATTTGAATTAAAAGAACTGAGTTCGAAACCTATTTTGTGTATTATCATTCTAACTTGATTGTTAATTTTAATTTCGAATTGCAATTTCAGTTTTTTAAATGAAATTTCAGTTTTAATTTAATTTGATCAAGATTAAAGTAAAATTATTTGTGAATACTTGAATTTGAATATAATTTTAACTTGAAATTAAAATTTGATAGTTGAAAAAAAGTTTGAAGAAAACTAGAACTAATTTTTGACGCAAAATCAAATTAGTTCAAAATTGTCTCTAACCTGAAGTTAGGGAGAGTATGTTTCAATTTAAACTTTCAAAGTTTCCATTCAAAATTAATAATGAACTGTGTATGTTTTATAAACTAGACACCCTCCAATAATACCTGAAAATTGCACACCAGAGATAGGCCTACATATTTTTTAACATTTATTTATGGCAATTTATTTGTATTTCCACATTTTAATGACATGAGAACCGTACCCCAGTTACAGATGAGAGGGAGGGGGAAGACCCCGCCCCCTCTATATATTTTGCGATCCCTAAGACTAGTCCTGAAAATTACCACACTATATTTGTGGGTCAAGCTTTACCAAAAAATGTGAAAACAAACCAAAGAAAAAAACAAGATTGCCACCATAATGACCTCACATTGACGTTATTTTCAAAACAGATATCTTTAGACGATTTTTGGTCATATTAGCCCCCCCCCCCACTACCATTCCCCATTGTAGACACAAATGAATTTAAATATCAATATCCAATATGGTTAATTATGGTTTCATGTCTTCTTTATCTATAACTTTATAGATTATAATCATAGCCATTACAAGGTTGTTTCTGTCCATTATAGTAACCGCTCTCTTCCATTAATATTTTAGCATTCAAAATCATTCATTAAAATATGTAATTATAAGCATTCTATCAATTCCTTAAATTGATTTAAAATGTAAAAAGAACAATATCCCAATGTTGATAACAGACAATGAAATGATTAAGTCGATTGGTTTTACAGTCGCACATAGAACTATTTTAACATATCTGGTAAATCTATTGGCTGTAAATGTTTGCAAATATTGTTCCCATTTGGCAGATAAATTAGTAGTTTCGTCTTTATGTTCAGATCTGTCTATTAATCACGATCTATTCACTTCAGTCTCAACTTTTGAACATGTCTATTACAAGGACATTTAGTTTGGTTAAATGGAATCTACTCCACCAAGGTTTTACATATTATGTGTACAATAAAATTAGAATTGAATTCCATCAGTAATAAGACTAATTGTGACCGTATATATGTGATGTAGATTTTTTGTCCGATAAAGGAACAGGATTATTCTTATTATAGGACTTTACAATGAAGCTGCCTAATGACAGAATATAACAATCATAGCCACCTGGAGCAGTGACAGGAAATCATAGAACCAGATAGAATTTGAACAATTAAATATTTGATCCAATCTAAAATTAAATCCTATCTGCTCCCCAATTTGGATATGTCGCCTACATAGCGACATATATGATAGGGGAGCATTCATAAGGATATTAATTTATTAAGATTGATATTTGATCCTTCAATATTTCGATGGGGCCTCAAACCAAAAAGTGATCGGTACATGGATCAGGATTTGACTTTGTGAACCCAGTAAAAATGTTGATATTTGCCTGGAACTGTTCTGGCACATGGAATTCCCGTGGTGGGTGGTAAATTAAGTTCTGCCTTTGTCCGGGGTTGTTTTGAATTGCTGGCTATATCTAAAGAGCTGGCTTTTACTATGATGGGGACAAGCATTTTACATTTGTTTCCTCAAGTGAGCCAGATGATTATTTCTTCTCTATTATAAATTCTGTCACATTTATGATCCAGGCTATGTCGATAAATTCTAGACAACAACAGTACCACATGGATTGTAATGCTGTAAAGTTCTACATGAACTGACTTTCAAACAAACCATCGGTTTTGATATAAGCATATGCATGAAATATTTGTTCAGTGTAAAATACTCTACAAAACGTAGACAGGAACAAGGAGGCCAAGAAGTTGGAGCAACTCTATCTGCCCATATCTGCTCCTGTGATGGATGGGCAGATCAAATCAATGGAACCCTCAAAAGTACAAAAGTACTTTAGATTTCATCCATTTCAAATATTAGCTGTGTGAAACAAGAAATTATGCGAATGAGTAATACAATTACAAGTGCAAGTCCAATTGTGTTAATTTAGAGCTGGTGGAAAACTACTTGATATGAATTGGCAAAGCCAGAAACGAGAGGAAGAAGTATTTCTCCGCTCGCTTCTAGGCTTTGCCTATTCATATTATTATATATCATTTTGGCAAATTACGTCAAAATTCGATTTAAGCGTGGTAGTTCAGCTAATCCCTCCTCCATGTTAAGTGAATGGAGGACGGCTTGATCGACAGAATAGGTCCAACAAAGATGATTTTTGTACTCATTTGGAAAAGATATTTACTCCTCACCAGAAGGATAGCTTTTTACTGGACAAGTCTATGAAATTATATTTGTTCATAAATGATGAGAAATTATGTCAAAAACCTGTTGTTCTTGTTCTTCCTGATTGTCCGAAAGCTAGCATGCTGGGCAATGACCGCTGGCATACACATGGTCGGCTTAGCGCAGGCGAGTTAACATCTCGTACATTCTGACTGGAATTTCTAGGTATGGGGAATTATAGTGGAATGCGGAAATATTCTAAGTTTACTTTACCTTTTCGGTGGCTGGGTTTCTGCGTCTTTGAACCCCTGGGAAATACATTTGAAACCTTGGTCGACTGGAGGAGGAGTTGATGATGTTAAAGTGTCAGGGCAGCAGTCTGAAAACTTCAAACAGTTGTCGTCACACCGACAGGGATAGCATTTAGCGATTTTACAGCCGTAGTCGTCAAGGCCATTGTTACAGACTCCAGCCTCACCACATATGTAACTGTTCAGTTTGACTAGACTGTCCATGAGTAAAGACCCACCAACAATATCAGGTGGAGGATAATTAGTATTAAGAACTGCAGTATGAACAATCGCGTGGACTAAGAGAAACGGGGGAGCCGTTACTTCAACACGTTCGATTGGAAGCAAATCGATATGTAACACGGATGGCGTGGTGTTAAAGTTCCTCTCATCTCCTGTCTTACAATTGGCAGTGTCCTGCGCTGGGCAGTCGGAGAGATTCGCCGGGCTCGTGAAATTACTCACAAGGTTAGAACTGTTTTCTGTGTGGTTATCTGTAACCCTCAATATTTCAATATGTTTAACTATTGTCGGGAAGAACCATTCCGAAGTACTGCCGTTGGGAAATGGTAGATTTTCGAATGTGTCTCCATCGGAACTGCAAAAACAAAATACGGCGAAATACCAAAACACCAGACCGTGAGCTGACGATAGTCTTCGATACATCATTCTAACTTCGCGTGATATGGGACTGAATCATTTTAGGCAAACCAGAGAATATATTGCGGGCATTTAACCATACCCATAAATAGTCATGTCCATTAGATTGATGTGTTGATACGCTTGTTATTGTCAATGATTAGAGCATTCTAGGATTAAACCATGCAGAAGAGATCGATGGCTTCGGAGAGGTTTTGTCCGTTCTCTATAATAGAAATACACTCTAACTAATAACCATGAGCTGACACAAGGGAAATATAATGTCCCGTTGACAACTCATATCACCATTAGTAGGCGATATATGCGAAAAACATTTTCAGACAAATTAAACTTCCGCCAATTAACAAGACTCCACTCCCATAATTTGTCATTCAAGCACTGTAGGCAGATCAAGCGTAAGTAAGCGTTATATCCGGATATTCATGCCTGTGAGATGCGTAGATGTACGTCATTTGTTGTTCCGGTTCGCTTATCGTGCGGAGTTTCTGGCCCATCAAAACAGCGCATTATTTACTCGAATTTAACAATATATCGATAGCATGACATTTCGATGAAAGCACTAAATAGTAAGTGTAATAAATATTACCCTATGCATACACGTAGTTATTTCTCGGTCAGACAACATGCTGAATTGGTCATAGAAATTGGTTATAGAAATATACCTGTTTGGTCACGGAAATGTACGTGTATGTTGAATGGCAAATATTTAAATAATTCAGATTAAAACAATGCATTCTCCGTGTTCAGAGAGATTGCACAGCGTGAAAGCCTTAGCAGAATCGATTGATGATTTTACATTCTCTTTAACGGACACGCAATCACCGATTGTGTGGAAATCACGGAGTGTGTGGAAGCATATGATATGATGGGTGTTCAAGCTTATAGCCTCCTAGGCGAATAGGAAATGGCCACTACGAATTTAACACTGTCTTATCTCGACCAAATATACACGTCTAAATTAGAAAATGAAAGTGTATCCTCAATGGAATTTTCAAATGACTGAAAACTATTGAACTACATAATTGAATATGTGCAGTATTTTTTTCTTCTAAATTTTATGAAATAGGCGAAAATAACATCGGAAAATGCTACTTTGGAAAACGGAGGAGAATCAGTGAAGCCAGGCCTCTGATGTCAATAAGGCAATCTACCAGTCTATCCACAGTTAAAAGGAGAGGATTGAATTGAATCAGTTGGGGACAGACATTCTTCTTCATACATTTTCAAAATTCCACCAACAAAACCAGTAGGCTGAAAAATAATATTTCAGATGAATAATTACATCATCAATTTAGCCAATATGAGTAAGTTGCTAAGTTGGGGAGAGGGGCTAACTTGACTTCTTAGAAAGCATTGCATTAACTCGTACATTCACAGTACCGAGAGTGGACAAACCATCAGACGCATTTGATGGTAACTGATAAGATCATAAACAAGCAGCCAGAGGATGCTAAGTCCCCCGCCGAAATGGCAGCAATATTTTTTAGCATTGTTGGTCTCGGGGGGGGGATATACATGAGGGAGACAACTGCTACTTCATAGGCATTGGATGCGGAAGGGTCTTTCTGCCTTCCCAAGTTTTAAAATCAACTCAGAATGGTTGACTGAACGATTTTTTGCTTCTGTAATATAATTTCCATGCAATGAAGCATGGAAATTATGTAACCGAGAAGCGACCCCAAGTGACATCTCAAGGCATATTATCTGCAAACCAAATTTGACGAGAAGCTGAATGCATCCTCAACCTATTATCTGGAAACCAAATTTTAAATTTGCCACCAGATGTCGCCACCTGTAGGTGCAAGTGGGCGAAATGCAATCCCAAGGATCATCTCATGACATGATGTATCAGCATACGAACTTTGGGAAGAATCTGAAAAAGGGGTTATTGCCCGGAAACCAAATTTAGATTTGTATGCACAAGTGTGCGAAACACAATCACAAGTGACATCTTATGGCATATGAATACCAAATTTGAGAAGAATCCGATGAGCAGTTGTCAAATTATTGCCAGAAAGGTATTTTTCCACCAGGTGTCGCCACCAATATGCAGAAGCAGGTGAAATACAATCCCAAGGGACATATCATGGCATGGTATCTGCATACCAAATTGGAGAAAAATCTGACGAGCGAAATCAAATTTAGATTTGACACGATGTGGTGCTACCTGCACAAATGGGCGAAACGCAATCCCAAGGGACATCATATGTCATGATATATTCATACCAGATTTAAGAAGAATCTGACGAGCCGGAAACAAATCTTGTATTTCGCCACCAGGTGGCGCCACCTGTAAGTTCACGTGAGTGAAAGGCAATCCCATGCAACATCTCCTGGCATGATACATGCATGCTAAATTTGAGAAGAATCCGATGAGCATGCAGTTCTCAAGTTATTGGCCAAAAACAAATTTCAGATTTTGTCATCAGGTGGTGTCACTTTCTGAGCAGAAGTGGATAACGCAATCCCAAGCAACATCTCATGGCAAGGTACAATGTATATGCATGCCTAATTTGAAAAGAATTTGATGAGCAGTTCTCAAGTTATTGCCCGGAAACCAAATTTCGAGCAACATTTCATAGCGTTTCAAAGTTATTGCTTGAAGCACAAAAGAACGGAAAGAACCCTAGTGGCGCCGCCTACAAGCAGATCTTTCTGAAACGCAATACCAATCAACATCTTGTCACAAGGAATGCATATGCCAAATATTGAAGAAACTAGATACAGTCGATCGAATACGATTGGAGGCATGCCTTTTGCATCTTTAGTAAAGGAAACATTCATTATTTGCGAAAAAAATAAAAGCGTAAACACTTAGGAAAAACAGCATTAACATGGCCCCATAAGATGCCTTGAGGGTAGGTACCCACATACCAAATTTAAAAGAATCCATTAAGGTCCAACAGTTACTGTCCGGAAATGCAATTTTACCTTGGCCCTCAGCTATCGCCATGTGTAGGCAGATAGGCATGAAAAATAATCCCAACCGAGATCTTGAGGCAAGATCACTTGACATTGGAAATAGAAAATGTTAACTTGGCCTACAGGTGGCGCCACCTATGAGCAGATCGACAAGAAAAACAATACCAATTGAAACCTTCAGGTAAGGTACATGTATACCAAACTTGGAAAGAATTCATTCAAGTATTAACAAGAGCCCAATGGGCTTCAATATACGCCCGTGTATCTGAAATTACATTGGTTCAAATTTCAAGCTTGTTTAATACCCTTATTCCTATTGGTAGCCAGAGAAAGGTCTACAATTTCGTGCTTCTGAGAATGTAACATATATCCCATCTAAATTTGAATGATAAAACTAAAATGAGCTTAAATCTTGGAAACTAGTTGACCTTGGAGCAAGAACCGAGAGCTCACATATCCCACACTGAAATCGACAATAGTTTTCCTGCAAACATGGCAAATCGATTTCTTTCAGATGAGAGAATTTCTCATGAAGGAAGAAGAAAGTGATGAAGTAAATCTTTGTTCTTGAGTTGATAAAGAGGTATGAAGTTCATAAAGGACCCCTCTCCCCGTTAAATTAGTAAATGTATGGTTTTTATTTCACAACAGTTTAACTAAATGTAGCTGTTTCAAACACGGGAGACAACTCCACAGAACAAATGCCATATACATGTAGGAGAGAGAACTAAATATTCCAACCCAACACATATAGTCAGCTAAACATGATTCAGTTTTGGGACACTGTGACCTGTATGGCTCCTCTTCACCATGCGAGTAAGGTACCATTCCATACCTTGAAACTAGAGATATCGCATGGACAACAAATGGTAATGGATGAATGGACATAACGCAACATCGTATTACATGACCTCGTCTTCGACAGGCATATGAAAATGTGACTTTATGATTTCACGATTTTGGGGTGTCAGTGACCTTGACCTTTGATCTTGGCTTACATTTTGGTATGTGACACATCGTGTCCCCCTAATGTACATGTATCTACTGACACAAAGAATGTTATTTTTAATAATTTCCTGATTTTGGGGTCACAGTGACCTTTGACCTTCACCTAATTTTTGGTATGGGACACTTCATTTCCCCCTATTGAATCCACTCACCAAAAATTAGTAATTTTTTATGATTTTCTGATTTTAGGTCACACTGACCTTTGACCTTGATTCTGGTGTCACATGGTACATGACAAAATGCCTACCCGTAATTTCTCAATGGATTAAAAAAATCATGATTTTGGCCTTGACCTACATTTCCATATGTGACACATTGTGTCTCCCTAATGTATCTAATGACACAAAGAAATGTTATTTTCAATAATTTCCTGATTTTGGGGTCACAGTGACCTTTGACCTTCACCTAATGTTTGGTATGGGACACTTCATTTCCCCCTATTGAATCCACTCACCAAAAATTAGTAATTTTTTATGATTTTCTGATTTTAGGTCACACTGACCTTTGACCTTGATTCTGGTGTCACATGGTACATGACAAAATGCCTACCCGTAATTTCTCAATGGATTAAAAAAATCATGATTTTGGCCTTGACCTACATTTCCATATGTGACACATTGTGTCTCCCTAATGTATCTAATGACACAAAGAAATGTTATTTTCAATAATTTCCTGATTTTTGGGTCACAGTGACCTTTGAACTTGATCTATATTTTGGTATGCAGCATTTCATTTCTCCCTATTGAATCCACTCACAAAAAAGGGAGGGAGGGAATTTAGCTTAATGTCACACTCAAGTTTGTTTCACTCATATGGTGACAGTCAGTTTGGTTGGTGGAGGAAGCTGGAGTACCCGGAGAGAACCACCGCCCTTCGGCAAGTAACTAACAGATTTTCACACATGAACCATCTGGGCTCGAACCCTATTTTAAATCCACTCACAAAAAATTAGAAATTTTTAATGATTTCCTGATTTTTCGGTCACTTTGACCTCTGACCTCAACCTACATTTGGTATGCAACACATCGTTCCTCCCTAGGGCATCCCGTCACCAAAAATTAGAACTGTAGATAGAAAACTGTCAATGATCAATGATTTCCTCATTTTAGGCAACAGTGACCTTTGACCTCAGACCTCGACCTCAATTTTGGTACGCGACACATCGTCTCCACCTAGCGTATCCACTCACAAAAAATTGCATCTGTGGATAGAAAACATTCACAGATATAGACCGGACGCGAACACTTCAGTGATTTCCTGTTTTTTAGGTCAGTGACCGTTGACCTCTGACCTTGATCTTCATTTTGGTATGCGACACATCATCTCCCCGTAGGGTATCCACTCACCAAAAATTAGAACTGTAGATAGAAAACTGTCCCAGATATAGACCGGACACGACGGACGAACAGACGGACACACGGACGGAAACCGCCATCACATAATACGTCCGCCTTTTGGCGGGCGTATAAAAAGTTATTGTCCGGAAACATAATTTTAAATTTGCCCCCAGGTGGCACCACCTATATGTGGATTGGCATGAAAAACAATGCCAAACGAGAAATTGAGGTGAGGTACCTACACACCAAATTTGGAATGAATCGGTTCAGGTTTTCAAAAGTTATTGTCTGGAAACACTTAACTTAGCTTTCACAAAACATTCTCAAGCCAGATCTTAGGCAAGGTACCACCGTACCAAATTTGGAAAGAATCCTTAAGGTTTTCAAAAATTATTGTTTGGAGATGCACTTTTAACTTGGCCCGAGGTGGCGCAGATTGGCACGAAAAATAATTTCAAGCAAGATCTATAGACAAGGGACATATTTACCAAATACAAAGACATGGGTCTGTGCCTGATAAATTGAAACCTTTTGGGGTTGCAATTATCCCAATATTGCAGACAACACACAAATTTCAGCTTCTGCCAAGATATATTGGAGTATACATGCTCAAACACAATATATGAGGGTCGGGCGAGGGCTAGTTTGGGAGATAGAGGGTGCGACTCGGTGCCCTGGGGATGGGGACATGCTCTTCTTGAGGGTAGTGGTAGGTGTGCTGACATGAAAGCCATAGAAAGCTCCCTGTACATGAAACAACCACACTGACAACTGCATGCCATCATCTGTCAGTCCGAAAAACCGGCAAGGCTTTGGTGTAAGACCTCCCATTGAAAACGTAATATCCTGGACAAAAGACTGACAATACAACTTGCAGCAGATCCTTTGTCAATTATATTTTGTGAGTCTTACACCAAATCGTTGCCGAATCGTTGGAATTCAATTCAATTCAGGAAATTGATCATATGCACAGTGTGCACCCAAACTTTAGGAACTCAGTTAGTATAGTAAGTTACACATGTGGACACAAATGGATCCTGCAGAAGCTTTGGGGTAAATCATGTGATAAGAGATACAATTAATTGATAGCAAAATTGAAGGAAATGTTGTCCTTCATTCAAGGCGACACGAAATTCAAAACTAACACGGCTTCGGTACTGCGGGGATTCGCCCGCCAGTTATTTCATATTATACTTCTGAAATAAAATATGGTTCCTGCAAAAGCTTTAATGTAAATCATATGATGTGGAATAGAAGGACTGGACAGCAAATCTAAGAAAATGGTGTCCTTCATTTAAAGCGACATGAAATTCAAAACTAACAGCGAGAAGCAGAAGAAAAAATGACAAACGCATTTAGGGATGCCTAATTATTAGACAAAGCATTTGGAAGTTATCGCTTGTCAAGAATTTGAATGGAAACCACGGACATGCACAGAAGATTGGAAACAAGACCCAGTGGCGCCACCTTCAGGTGGATCTTGCTGAAACGCAATACCAACCCATGTCTGGTCACAAGGAGTTTATATGCTAAATTTCGAAGGAATCCGAGAAAGCTTTTGGAAGTTATCGCCTGTGAAGAATTTGAACAGACATCCACAGACACAAAGAGAGCAAGACCCATTTTAACTGGAACGGACACGAAGAAGCGAAACTCAGTGGCGCCACCTTCGGGCAAATGTTACTGAAACCCAGTACGCAACCGCGTCTTCTCACAAGGAATGCGTATGCCGAATTTCGGAACAATCCAAGAAAGCGTTTGGAAGTTATCGCTTCTAACTGACATCCACAGACACAAAGAAGCAAGATCCATTTTGACCCAGTGGCGCCACCTTCGGGCAGATGTTGCTGAAATGCGATACCGACTGGCGTCTTGTCGCAAGGAATGCGTATGCCAAATTTCGGAAGAATCCAACAAAGCGTTAGGAAGTAATCATTCGAACAGACATCCACGGACATCCACGGACATGCACGGACACATAGAAGCAAGACCCATTTTGACCCAGTGGCGCCACCTTCAGGCAGATGTTGCTGAAATGCGATACCGACTGGCGTCTTGTCGCAAGGAATGCGTATGCCGAATTTCGAAAGAATCCAACAAAGCGTTAGGAAGTAATCATTCGAACAGACATCCACGGACATGCACGGACACATAGAAGCAAGAATCATTTTAAAGTCCCAACAACAAAAAATGACAAATACATAAGGCATCCTAAACAAAGTATTTGGAAGTTATCGATTTGAAAAATGGTCTCAGCGAAACTCAGTGGCGCCACCTTCAGGCAAATGTTACTGAAATGCAGTACACAACAGCGTCTTCTCACAAGGAATGCGTATGCCGAATTTCAGGAGAATCCAACAAAGCAGTCGGGAGTTATCGCTTGTAAAGAATTGAAACTGACATCCCCGGACACAAAGAACCAAGATCCATTTTGACCCAGTGGCGCCACCTTCAGGCTGAAATGCAATACCGACTGGCGTCTTGTCGCAAGGAATGCGTATGCCGAATTTCGGAACAATCCAACAAAGCGTTCGGAAGTTATCGCTTGCAAAAAAATCGAACAGACATGCACGGACGTACACGGACATCCACGGACACAAGCAACCCAGTGGCGCCACCTTCAGGCAGATGTTGCTGACATGCAACACCGAATGGAGTCTTGTCGCAAGGAATGCTATGCCGAATTTCGGAACAATCCAACGAAGCATTAGGAAGTTATCGCTTCGAACACACATGCATGGACGTACACGGACATTCACGGACATCCACGGACACAAAGAAACAAGAAATATTTTAAAGTCCCCGGCCGCGTTGCGGCGGGGGACAAAAAATCTTAAATTCCAGCGTATAGTGAGACAATAGCGGGACTGCTCTGTGCACTATAGTTTTGAGATGAAAGCAAACATGCAATAAAATGTTAAGTAGATGATCGAGTTCCGCTTATGAAATACACGCAATAGAAACCCAACAGAATTAATAAAATTTCACGTTTTAGAAGAAATGCAAAATTTAAAATGCAAAAGGAAACTGAGAAAATTCAAGCTAGGTCAGGTTACGTAATATTCACCAGAGCATGGATAATGTCTTGGAAGCAGTAGAAATCCTCTGCTTCGCTGCACATACACGAAGCACAGTTTGCAGTGAAAATGTCAGCGGAGGCAGTTGGCCATATTCTACGCATTATTAAAAAAAAAGTTTTACACACGATAATGTCGATATCTATGCAATTATAGTTGCGGAGAGCTTCTCACTCTGAAATAAAAGGCAAATCGAAACACGAGAAAGGTGGTACGGTAACCTGATGAACAATCCCGCTGCCAAATTTCGCTGATTGTCCCTAAAAATATATAATTTGACTTCACTGTGGATTCCACCGTTTCTGGGTACGCACATTTTGTACTAGACTTGTGCATTTCTTGGGCTTAATGTTCGGGCTTGGCCATTAGGTAGATGCTACTGCAATTTGAACTACATATATTGTATATCATGAATATATTTCATTGTTCATATTGCATATGAAACGAAATCGTTTAACCCTACCAGGCCTGGGGGGGGGGAGCAAAATGGACCCCCTACCAACCTTTCTGCGTTATCTCCGGAACGACAACAAAATGGAGAGCTGAAACTCCGTGACTTTATAGTCTATCATATTGGAATTTGTTTTAAGCCTATTTGCATAATCCCTCGAGTAGAGGATCATGGGTAAATTCAAGATGGCGACCACCTGGGGTACCAGAAAAGTGATGTTTTCGTCATATTTCTTCAAAATTTATGCTTTTTCGCGATGAAAATTGAGCAAAAACTATTTTATTTCACATCACATTAATATTTACTAATTTATCATGCAGTTTTTGTGGAGAAATTTCATAAATAAACAATTCGGAAAATCTGACAAAAAAATGACAAAAAATGCCATTTTCAAAAATGACGTCACTGTGACGTCAACGAAGCAGCCATCTTGGGGGTTTTCTGGTAGATCTTGACCCAAGGGCATAGTGTGGTAAGTTTCAGCCCCCTAGCTCAATGGGTATAAGAAAAATAATTATGGGGCCATTTTGCCTCTCCCCCCCCTTCAACCATGCCTGGACAGGTCCCAGAAAGCCCAGGCCAGATAGGGTTAACTGAACAGAAGTCAGATTGACACAGCAACATCTTTGTATGATGAAGATAACCAAATACACTGTCTTGAAGGTCTGTGTCACTTAAATGTTTTGCATGTTTGATATTTTCTGGTAGAATTAGACCCAAAGATATGAAGCTTCAGCTTCCTAGCCTGTCGAATAACTAACATATCCAAGTTGGTGAGGCGGAATCATGATTTATACAGCTACTTTATCACAATGACGGCATGATGATGTCATACTACCCTCGTTCTTACCACTTTTTTTTAGCTTATGATTTTCCGAATATTGATACCATAAGTAATACAAAAAAGTTGATGCATTTGTCCGGTATGTAACTATTCTGGCCATTTTCTTCCTTAATTCACTTCACTATTTAGTTCACGTTGTTTATTGATGTTTACAAAACCGACTCTCTCATTGACGTTCATATGATAGATACTCCGCCACATACAGAGGGCTTAAAACAAAGATCAGACAGACGGGTACTTCACACTAGGATTAACGGCTCAGGCCAGACAGACGGGCACGTCACACTAGGATTAACGGCTCAGGCCAGACAGACGGGCACGTCACACTTGGATTAACGGCTCAGGCCAGACAGACGGGCACGTCACACTTGGATTAACGGCTCAGGCCAGACAGACGGGCACGTCACACTGGGATTAACGGCTCAGGCCAGACAGACGGGCACGTCACACTAGGATTAACGGCTCAGGCCAGACAGACGGGCACGTCACACTGGGATTAACGGCTCAGGCCAGACAGACCGTTACTTCTGATTCACAGTAGGATTAACCATATTATATCTAGTCTGGGATTTGGGGGACCAGCCCAGACCTGGAGGAGAGCCATTTCGCCCCCCAATTTATTGTTCTTATTCCTTGACCTAGAGAGCTGAAACTTATCACACTATACCCTTGGGTCAAATTCTACCGGAAAACGTGAGCAAATCCAAGATGGCCGCCTTGATGACGCCACAGTAGCGTCATTTTCAAAAAGCATTTTTGGGGTCGATTTTACAGTCAGCTTTTTCGAATTTTTCTCTGTAATTTCTCCGAAACAAACTGCACGATAAAGTAAATAATAATCTGCTTTGAATTAAAATGATTTTTGCCCAGTTTTCCTAGCGAAAAAAGGAAGAAAATATGAAGAAAAACGAGAAAAACATAGCTTTTCTGATACTCCGCGTGGCCGCCATCTTGAATTTTCCCATGATCCTATGTTCAGAGGGTTATGCAAATGGGCTCAAAATAACCCCAATATGATAAACTATAACGTCACGGAGTATCAGCTATCAATTGTTGTTTTCGTTCCGGATATAGAGCTGAAAGTTTGGTAGGAAGACCATTTTGACCCCCTCTCCCAGGCCCGATAGGGTTAACGGCTCAGACCAGAGAGACAGATACTTCACACTGGGATTAACGGCTCAGACCTGACAGACGGGTACTTCACACTAGGATACATACATGTAGCTCAGACCAGATTGATTAGTACCTCACACTAGGATTACGGACTCAGGCCAGGCAGATATGTACTTCACGCTAGGATTACGGACTAAGATCAGGCAGACGGGTACTTCACACTAGGATTAACGGCTCAGACAGGAAGATAGGGGCTACGCACCAGGTTTACGGGCCCAGGCCAGGCAGATATTAACATCAGAGAATGTCAGAGAACGGCAGAGAACAGTCAGACAGGTACTTCACACCAGGATATACGACTCAGACCAAGCAGAGATGCACTTGACATTGGAATAAACTGCTCAGGCCAGAGAGAAAGGCAATTCACACTAGAATTAACGACTCGGACCATTCAGGTATGTACTTCACACTGGAATAAACTGTCCAGACCAGGCAGACAGGTAATTCATATCAGGATTAACGACTATAAGCAGACACGCAATTCACTCTTGGATTACGGACTCAAACATGTACTTCACATCAGGATTCAGAACAGAACAGGGAAACCGGTACTTCACACTAGGATTACGGACTCAGGCCATGGAAACCGGTACTTCACACTAGAATTACGGACTCAGGCCAGGCAAACATGTACTTCACACTAGGATTATGGGCTCAGGCCAGGGAAACTGGTACTTCACACTAGGATTACGGACTCAGGCCAGGCTAACATATACTTCACACTAGGATTAACGGCTCAGGCCAGGCAGACATGTACTTCACACTAGTATTAACGGCTCAGGCCAGGAAGACATGTACTTCGCGCTAGAATAAACTTCTCAAACCAGGCAAACAGGTATTTTACTCCAGGATAAACGACCCTAAAAAGGCAGACAGGTGTTTCACACTAGTATTAATGACTCAGACCGGCAAACAGGCATTTCACACCAGAATTAACGGCTCAGACCAGGCAGACAGGTACTTCACACTGGAGAACTGGGTATATTCCCACTGTACATAAAAGTTCAAATGCGAATGGTATCTTTCTGGTTAAATCTTATACAGGGTAGAGCTAGCAAAATATCGCATGTCTTATATCGATTATGTTACCATAACAGATTAGATTTTGAACCCATCTGGATGAAAAACATAACGATTATACTTGAATCGTCAGGATTCAATTATGTCTGGGAATGCCAAGGGAATGTCGACAAAAACCTTTTTATGAAAAAATTAAAACGGAGACTAAAAGATCAGTTTTTGCAAAAATGGCAGGGGGATATATTAAAATCATCCAAGGGGGAATTTTACCAAATTGTCAAGACAGATTTTACATTTGAGCACTATCTTAAGACACTTCCAAAAAGATCTAGAATTACTATCTCTAAATTCAGGACCTCAAATCACCACCTGCCAATCGAAACGGGGAGATGGCATAACATACCAGCATCAGATCGAAATTGCTCTCTTTGTAATATGAATATAGTTGGGGATGAGTATCATTTCATGGTTCAGTGCAATGCGCTGAGTGCATACAGGAAATTGTACATACCTAGTTTTATTTCTGTAAGACCCAGCGCATTCAAACTACGCCTACTCTTTCAGTCGAAGAATAAATCTAAACTGGCAAAACTCTGTAAATTTATTCAAATAGGATTGTCTCTTTTATAGTTCGTGGGAAAATACCAATCCCACCAGAGAGGTGCTTACCAATAGTATTATATGAAACTCCGAGTCTCTGTTGAATAATTAAAAAAAGAATTATTTATTGGATTTAAATATATCCACAATTTACTTCATATGAAGCAACCAATGTGAAAATATTATGAATGTTTATGACACCAGATACAATCATTGTACCGCCATCTTGTCCCAAATGCTGTATTATATCCCTCACATGCCACCCCGGTGGCCTTGGGCGTAATAAAGTTGACTTGACGTATTCGAAGGTCACGTTATCAAATACACTGGAATTAACGGCTCAGACCAGACAGACCGATAATTTGCATTAGGATTACTTTCTATAATATTTATTTATTTTTATTTAATCGATACAAAGTCAACAGGTCTGAGACCCAGTAATAGACCAGGTAAACACTATATACAACATTTAACATAAACAATGACACTGAGATTAAAGGCATCATGCTTAATAATATATATAATATATAGTATATACATATAGATAAGATACGCGTGTGTTTGAACAAATCATGAACATGGTATAACATATAAATTTGCTTCTTAAAAGCACATTTCAATAAAAAATATGTCAACGTTTGCCTTAAGACTAACGTTATCAAAATAAACACTTGATAAAAACATATATGCAATATATATAGATAAGAAAATCATACGTTTAAACAACTTTATGAACATTGTAAAGCATTTAAAATCTGTTTCTTAAATTTAAACTTTGATGTAAATATATCTACGTTTGCGTTAAGAGAAATATCATTGAAGTAAGTTAAAGTTCGTGGTAAAAATACATTCTTTCTAAGATTAATTCTACATTTAGGAGGTGCAAACAAACATCTCTGTCGTAAAACACGTGACGGTGCATAAAAGTTGACCTGGGATAAAACATAAGAGGTGTCAAAACGGCTATTTAAAACAGAGTGTAGAAAAGAAAGATCTAAATACTTCCGTCTATCTTCTAAACTTAAAAGCGAAAAAGATTTACAAACATCTGTATATCCCACGTCAAAGTAATTCGTACCAGTTTTAAAACACAAAAATTTAAGAAAACATTTCTGAACACGTTCAACTTCCATCGAAAGTTCTTTTCTATGTGGTGACCAAACCACAGAGCAATACTCTAATTTGCTTCTGACCAATGAAATATGAAGGGATTTGAATTAATCTGGATTGGTAAAACTCTTACAGCTTCCTAACCTAACATCTTAAAAGCCTTAGCACATATGTTCTCGACCTGGGGTTTAAAAGAAAGGCCGGTAGTTAATTACAACTAAGTGATTAAATTGACTTGTGCATTACGGGTTCAGGCCAGGCAAACATGTGCTTCATATCAGGATTAAGGGCTCATATCAGGCAGACGTACTTCACATTAGGATTAACGGCTCCGACCGAGCAGACAGGTACTTTAGTCTAGGGTTTAGGGTTCCGATCAGGCAGACATCACTTCACACTAGGATTAACGATGCAGGATCGGTATTTGCTGCATTTTCAATGGTGATTATTCTTCTGGTGTTTAATTAACGTCGTATCTCGGAAAGCTCGAGCGATCGGTTCACATGCTACGTCGGAGTTCACAATGCAGATTAACACGGTTTATATACATTCCTAATTCAAAACCTGGTCGGTTTCCAGATTTGAAAGATTCTAATATAAGAGTATAAATGCATAAAATATGGGAATTGAAACTTCCACGAATTCAGTTCGGTTTTGATCGGATCCCGGTTTCTCATGTAATCAGTTCCTAGGTTTCACTGTATCACACTTCACATTTCTTTTTTAAACCACTCCATATACAATCAATAATAGCTGTTCCATGTTCCGGGGATCAATTGCATATGATGACGTCATAATACATTGTCGGACAATGCAAATAATTCCGTATACGGTCATAAAGGTGAGTGTGATTTAATATTCGGCAATTTGACTGGACATGTGATAAGGTGACACATAATTGATAGCCTATTATTACTTTACACGGCCTCAATACAAGCGTCTAGTCCGTCATTCATATTCATAATTCAGCCGTCGTCCATTCAAGAATATCCGCGTCCATAATCCAAAGACCTATTCCATATTCATATAACATAATTAGCACCAAATTAAAAAAGACAATCATAGTATACATAAACATAGGCTAGTTTCCTGCAAGAGGGAAGCGGTCAACAGTTGACAATGATGCCGACAAGATATCATGATGTTCCAAAAATATAAAATCCGTATCGCTGATCAGTATTCTTAATTCATAATAATCGTTGTAAAGTCGTTATCTAGAGACTGATGTATCTCAGTCACGCTTTGTTTGTGATGGCCTGACATAAATACATTATGACTTTATATTATGTATGAAATAACTATTATGTGTTTTGTAGAGTTCAATATACTCAATGCAAAAAGGAAAATTTATGCTAAGCCAGCTGTTATTTTTTATAACCTCCAAATGTGCCAGCTTTTACTTATTAATAGCCTCCAATGGTAGATGACTAATTAAAATTGACGGACTTACCTGTACTAATTTTCGATATTTCACAGATTATCCACATTGAAAGATTTGGCGAGACAAGATTTCAGGCCGCAGATATTTTAAGTTATACAGTAGACATATTGTCGACCACTATTGTGTAGACTGGAGCAATCGCCAGCAATTATTATACAGCCCAAATGCGTGTTATTATCTCGCTCAGACATTTTACGTTATGTCATTCATGATGTTCACATGAACAACTACAATAAAAACGTGGCTGAGATAAAAATTACAGGGATAACTTTTTGTTCTTGTGATACGTACTTTTTATTATGCAGTCAAAATATCGGACTGTGGGATCATACGACTTCCTATCAGCACGACGACATTTTTCCCCCTACCTGTATATGTTGCGTTTAATGGGGTCTTTCCACATCAATCATTGGACAATGCTGTCTTGCCCCGGTGTCGGCGGCACTGGTACACAGTGTGTGGGCCACCGCGGGCTCGAGTTGTTCTCATCATTTCTCCCATATGTTTATATCACGGAGCGGGTTTTTCAGCCATTGATAATACGATAATACGGATAAAATATTCCTACTATTCAAAAGTAGGACCATTAACCTTATATTTATGATATTTTTGGCAACTTCAGGTCAAAAATATACCAGTTATCATCGATTAAAAATATATTCTATGTTAAGACGTAGGGAAGCGCAGCTCAACCGGTCAGCCAGGTGTCTGTCCACCACCCGCTGTCATCGAGGCCAGTCAGCATAATTTGTCCAGGGATTAAGTTGGACTGTAATAGGAATTGCCCATTTTTATATTATGATCATGCTGATGGACGTTTCGTCCCAGAGACTTGCCCTCTGTTCAGATCTTGCGATTGCAGTTGATGAATGTGGTTAACATGGTGAACAATGAAGCGCTCGGTCGGCGTCGGGCCGTACAGATTTGTATTTGGAATAGGAACTTGCATCCTACTAATATTTTCCCTGTTTGGGCCGTTTCTTCTGTCTAACGTTCGCATGGTTCATCATTGTCCATCAGAAGAATTGATAGGGATATTACATCATTGCTCGTGGATATTTGTATATAATACCGTTCAAGCCAGTGCTTGGGACAGGGTGTTAATGTCATTCATAATGTCCACATGAACAGCCACAATGAACGCGAGGCTCTGATACAAAGCATCACAGGAATAGCATGTTGCCCTTGTGATGATTTTAGATATGCAGCCAGAATATCAAACTTCTTGTCAGTACGACGGCATCTTTTTTCACCACCTTAATATGTTGCATTTCATTGGAACAATAGTAACAGTGTATTCTACAACACAATGGTCGAATTGAAAATGAAAAGAATGCAAGATAAAAATTAGTTCGTATTTCTTTCTCCACAATTGTTCATCTATATCCTAACGACGGAGAAATCTCGAGCTGAAGAGACATTCATGTAAGCTCTTGCCAGTATGCTGGAATCATGTTCCACGGCCATTGTATGTGGCGTCCAATAGTCCAGACTGGAGACTACAACAAAATCGAATCTCCCTCAACAAAAACGAAACAACCTCTATCGATGTTCCTGGAAATCTGTTCAAATTCATTTATAATGGTTCACTTAATGTCGGTTTAGGTTAGTTAATGAGCACATCCCGACTTCTGTACTTCTCAGAGTGCATGAGCTTATTTTACTTGAAAAGTTGTTGTTTAATGTATGCATCGATTTCCATAAAAAACAGCATGGTTAGTATCAGTGTAGTTTGAAGTCATCGTATTAGGAAACTTCAGATTTTTTCTTCCGACAATAATTCACGGCCGAGGCCAGATAGGGTTGAACTGAACTTGTATACTCGCTACAGAAAATCATTTGTCTTATACCTGGAAAATGAGTTGGGGAAATGTGACAACTTTTGGTATTCGTTTTCTTCGAGATGTCTGAAAAAGCAATAAAATGACATCTAAAAACAAATATATATTTAGATTCAGCGCCAATGATGCCCGAAAGATGTTGTAGGTTACATAGTGTGTGTAAATATATAAAATGTGTGCTGACCAAGTTGTTGGTAAAGAAAGCTTATGAAACGCCAAAACTCTTTTGGGATTTGGAAGGAGGATGGGATGTGTAACATTTTACTTTTATATCTCTGAAACTAAACCAGATATTGTGGACTTGTTCATTCAAATAACGGCAACGAGATAGTGATACAAATCGGCATGCTGATGCAGCGAATCAGTTGATAAGTCCTGCCAATGTGAAAATTGTTTCTTGACGTGGAAAACATAATAAAATTTACTTGGCATAATTTAAGTCCTTACCTGTGTCAGATAAGGAGATATATAACCGCAACATTTTGTACATACCGGCAGCATCCATAGCCTGTAACTTAGAAAATTTTAAAAAATAGCAACACGTTAAAAATAATCTTGTGAAACTGAGGGTTCGTATCGAAACTAATTTCTCACCGCAGGAAATCCAACGCACTTGCACGCTGAGTTTTCACGAAACACAGTTTTCACTTCTGTTCGACTGACTAGTTTGCGTAATCCTAGTTGAAATGAATTCTATGTAAGTTCACGATAGCGACCGTCGGTGATCATCATATTTTCTGTAAAGCGTGTAACTTTCGCGTATTTTGCGAGTGAAATATTCGCAAAAGATTCACGGAGGCGAATGAAACCTCAGTTTCACAAAACCCAGCCACCTTGTCTCACATAGCCCAACAAAAACGCAAACGTTATGAATAAATTCCACGGGTTTTGGATTGATTTCACATGTTTAATCAAACTGAATAAATGCGATTTTGGAGGTACAATTGCAGGAGCTGAACTGATGAACAGTAATGACAAGCAATAAAATAGTTGTGATTTCCTGTGCACATAAAAACAGTTGTGCCATTCTCAACTCCAGGTGTTTAGGTCTTCGTAGGCAGATAAAAAAACACAATAATCGCAGATTTTTGTCACGACCTGTTCTTGGGTTCGAACCATCCAAGCTGCATATTAGCAAAAGCCGACTTTTCATGGTTTCTGTTTATTTTGTTGGAAAAATATGGCTACCGATTGACCGCTTCAAACGTATGTGTCTACCTACAGTGTGGTCAGGGCCAGATGTTTACACATACGTTTGCATTCCGGACGAATTTCATCCTGCATTTTCAAACTTGTTTTTTTTTTCTTAGAGATGTCAAATGAAAGATCATTTGAACTACCAGTAATAACATTTTTTAAAGAAATATTCGCTCATGAAATTGTAAGTCCAAGCTTCTGACACAGCGTCTGTTTTGCAAATGCGTACATACCATAAGTCAGTTTCTAACAATGAGATACAACGAAGTTATAATTAAGAAAAGAAGTTAAATGCAGGGCAATAATAATCGAATAACGCATAAAGTGTGCATCAATCAATGGTGAATTGAAAATTCAAACCTCAATATTCCTTAGAGAGGATACTTAGAAGCACTGAAGAGTGAAGAAGCACTAATACAGGGCAGCGAGGCAGTAGATTGAGTGAGTGAGTGTGATTGAACGTCGTTTTTAACATTTCTTCAGTCATATCACGACGGTGCCTACAAGTTTCAGCACACGAGGGTGTCCTCAGTTCTTATTATCCTGGACACTGATCAGCCCAGCCAGTGGAGAGCGAGCGAAATATAACGCCAGAGTTTGATGAAGAAAATGAACATTACGTGACATGCATGGTGTACACAAGACCCCGTGAGATATGTAAATCTCACGCAAAAGGTTTCCACAGTACGACTCTATCTATTATGATTCTGTCAGTTATTTGGACTACATGTCCAACTCGTTTAATAATACGTACGTGGTATATCCAGGGCAAATTCCTATCTCCCAATACTGTTTGGGTCTTTTAAAAAAAAAATCACGACTAACTCAGTCTGACTCATCAATTATTCATGGCAGAAAAATATTTTCCGCAGTATGTTCACCTCGAAACATAATTGTCTCTCACACACGCACATTCTAGATCATTTATGATAACTGTTAAGTGAAGAAACACCAAAACTTGATATCCGCACCAAGGAGGGTGAGAAAGGGTCTAGTTCAGTTAGTCAGAACGAAAAGAGCATGAATGCATAGCAACTCTTCTTACACTTAAGGCAGTAGAGGACGTTCATTTCTGAAGGTTGAATGTTTTTTTTAATTTCATTATTTTTCATCAAGTTAAGTTAAGATGATCCATGGAAAAAATATGGGGTCACCATATTCGTTGAAAAATATGGCAGCCAAATCCATGTATACCACTTGAAGCCATAACACTGAATACATAGGACGGTTTGGATTTTTTCTTGCTTGATGCTCAATAAATAAAATAAATTCCAAGGTGAAATTTGCCCCATTTTGCTATATAATACTGAACACATATAGTTCTTGTTGAGTATGTAAAAAAAAAACAGGGAGACACCATACTTTCTTTGAAAATATTAGCAGTAAAACAGATAAACTGAGTCTGTCCAGTTCTATTTCCAGGAGGGGGTGGGAGCGGGAAATCGGGATAGGGGAAGGGAATATTATTGGATAGTCATTTATAACCCATTTACAAGTTTCCCTTTTGCTGAAATTGACTACGAGTGATGTTGGAAGATGTCAGAGGCATATTTTTCAACCTCGGTAGCCCTTCCAACCGTTGAATCTAAAATGTCATTCTTTTGTCAGTCCTATTACAATATCGAACCACCAGTAAAACGTATAAATGATTATGTTGTGTCTTTTGTTTAGGAGTTAATGACCGCCTTAGTGAATATTATCGTATAATAATATAATATATATTTCGATGTTTAGTTTTAGACCGTCAATCAAAAAGTCGAGCGGCGTAGCCGCGAGGTATTTTGATGAAGTTTAAAATTAAACATCAAAAAATTATTACAAGATAATATTCACTAAGAAGGTCATTAACTCCATTCTAACATGCACAATGATAAATATTTCCTCATTTCATGAGCGGAATGGCAAATTTTCTGCAAACTTGTCCCGTTTTGATGCGAGAATTTCGTAACTGGTTTGTAGGTCATGCTCGCGCGTGCTGTCAGTTCACGAGCTGCAGCTGTGTGAACTCCGCCAACTGCGCAGTGAATGAACCAATCGTCGCTCAGCTTTGTAGCATTGCGTCACAAGAATGAGACGTCACCAGTTCGGCACGCGAATGAAACAGATCACAACACACAAATGAAGATTATCGTGTGATAATCTCCGTATGTTTTGATGTCTGGACCAATCAGCGCACGGTTATAACGTGGAGCATGTTAGAATGCTTTATATCCCATTTTGAGATGTCTGCGTACTTTTGTTAGGAAATTCAGCTTGTTTTGAAAGATTTGACAAATCACCTTGTTGTAGACCCACAAGAGGAGGAAAATTAACGTCCCCGTTAACTGTCGCCGTGGACGTGTTTAAATCTCTCGAGAACAGAATATGAAATATCATCGTCGATCTCATCTGACAGATCCACTTCATTGCTAAAACCAGTTTCAGACGGGATGGAATTAACTGTTGACCCGTATAGGTGACCATATTCATCGTCTTCACCGAAGACATCTAATGATTTCCCCATTTTAGCAAGGTGATCATATTCAGTCTCGTGGATTTCACCATTGGCTTCACTTATGCCTACAGCTTTGATGATGTTCTTTCTTTGTTCTTTCTTCATTTCCGGGATGTATTTATTTGAATACAAATCTTCACTTGTCTCCTCCTTCGGCTCCTTCACAATGACTCTTGGCTTTGGTGACGGCTTCGGTTTGCCCGTATGGGCTCCGGTACTTTCACTGACGTTAGCTTGCACTGAAACAACGTCCTCCTCTGGCTCTTTCCTCGTTTCCTTGATTTTGTGGTTCGAATATAACAGGTCATCGATTGATCCTTCGGATAGCGAGTGACCCGGAATGGTAAAACTAGACCTTGTTGGAGAACGTTCTCCATGTTCGTGTCCTTCTATGTCGATATTTGCATATTCACGGGAGGAGGAAGGTGTGGTCGTGTTGAGAGTTTGGTGGGACGCCTGTGTCTCAACTTTCCCAAGTTTTCGCCTGTAAATTGAGTGGAAATGCCATAATAAAAATGGACAAGGCTGTTTAGTGCAAAAAGAGAAATAAAACAACTGGTGGTTAGTGTTTCTTTTATATTTCGTTTTTATCCTTCGGTAGCCCGACCTTTTTCCTAAAGTTTGTTGATTTTTTCGACGGTCACATCATCGAGGCAGGCGTGTAAGACAGAGTGTTTAGATTTCAAGACGGCTCATTGCATCCAAGACAAGGTATATCCGTTTGCTCATGCACAATGCCGATCTATGTCGCTACACCGAAAAATGGGCCGATTGTAACAGTGTTCAGAAATTCTTTCTCATCTGGTACGTCGGCCACCATCTTATTGTTCATAATATGCTGAATGTCACATCCTAGATATATTATTACAGAAATATTTTTAATTTGAAAATATACCTGCGCTTTATACAGACGACAACCAGAACAATAACCAAGATAATCAGTACTCCTCCACTTGTCAATCCCGCAGCAATATATGTAATCACTGAAAATATTACAACAGCATCATACAGAAAATGAATTGAATCAAAACAATTACTGCTTTATATATCTTATGATAATCAAAACGCCACATGCTGCTTGAATTGTGTACAAAACTGCGCTATGTTTGGTATTTTACTAATCATTAGCGTGACATATATATAATTGAGATTCTGCTACAAAATTCAAGCAAAATCTGATTAATACTTCAGCAAGATAATAAACGATTCCGGTGGAGATTTACCTTGCATTTCATCTTGATTACCTGCAGTTGAAATATCTGCAAATTAAATAAAAGTATAATTCATGCTGAATTGACAATTACACATGTAGGTTGTTGTTATTATTCCGTCTCACAAGACATCTCGCGATTTTCCATTGGGTTGAATAAACAATATGTGTTATTTTTTTGAAGACAAGCTTTGATCAATAATTATTTCAGAAAACTAAGTTCTTGTTTATGAAAATTGAGTACTACACGTTAATTCTTGTGATTATTGATGCATTTGGTCAAGGGAAATCACGTTGGTTCGTTAAGCATTTTAGTTCCAACCCAGCTAAAACATTCCTTCCGAATGCGCACCTATTGGAAGTTTTGGAAGACGGTCTGAATTTCCTGGAGCTGGGATTTCTACATAGTTAACACAAATATATTACGGTGCCAACCTATAGCGCGGTGGCATTTAAAAATGTTGCAAAAATGGGTATTTTCAATTTGATTTGGAGAGAATTTCAACTGAAGATAGATAGTAAATAGATATGTGTTTTATTAGGAGACGTTTCTTACCCAGACACATTGAACCATTTCCTGAGAACCCCTCTTTGCATGTACATCTGTATTCTCCAGCTAAATTTAGACAGTCGGCATCAGGGTGACAAACCGGTGTATTAGGTGCATTACATTCGTCAATATCTACAACAACAATCAATGCCAAGCATCACTTCTGACAATCCGAGTAAAAATGGTATTTTACCTGTAAAGTAATTCGCCATACTAAATTAATTCTAATCAGAGCAGGAGTATCACCGTGACGGTTCCGTATACCCCGCATGCTGGTTCCCAATTACAATGCATAAATCTGTTATTGCTTGTATTGTTCGACAGATACTACAGCCAAATTATTAGCTTCTAAATAATCTACCTAAGACAATAATAAATAAAAACATCAACTGGGATAACATTTTTTTCAAGAACTCGAAGTGTATTTTTAGAAAGGAATGTGACAAATTGATGGTGTAGAGATATAATTCATGAATCCATACGCTGGGTGTATCCATTTTATTTTATTTTGCAATAGTTTAACGATCACATTGGGGAGTCAACCCATTCGGATGAGAAAAATGCGGCCAATAAACCATACATCCATGGACATGTGGAAACATGTGCAAATAAAAGAAAAAAATCCGGTAAATCCGTGGATGGACCACTAAGCCATATTACGGGAATATCTTCTAAGATAAGGTATATTTCAATATGGAAAAACGACAAATAAAATTTAGGACGTCTACTATCCATATTTTACCATGCTAACGGAAACGGCAGTCTGACGACCGAATGATGGCGCCTCAAGTGATATCCACCATCTAGCTAAAGCAAATTACCAAAGCGGGAATTCGATAAATAAGAAACCAAGTCGCAATTAAAGTCTGGTCAGCTTAATTTCTGGCAGATGTATTCAATAGAGGGATTATACAATGAAATCTCTAAAATGTCTCATCTGCTTCCGAGCCTAGCGTGCAAGATCTATGGCATTACGTTTCGTAACTTGTGTCTAATTCCGCTTAACGCGAGCCTAGCGGCCGTATGAACCCATGTACTTCAAGATACTCATGGTGCTCATATAAGCAGTCGCAATCAAAGTGTGACTGAGATACATCATTCTCTAGATGACGACTTGACAACGAATATCATATGGATTAAGAATACTGATCAGCGATACGGATTTGATATTTTTGGAACATCATGATGTCTTGCCGGCATCATTGAAAACTGTTGACCGCTTCTCTCTTGCAGGACACTGGCCCATGTTTATGTATACTATATAATTGTATTTTTGAATTTGGTGTTGACGCTGTTATATGGAATACGGAATAGTTTTTTGGATTATGGAAGCGAATATTCTTTAATGGACGACGGCTGAATTATGAATGAGAGACCAGACGCTTGTAATCCCAAAATGTCTTCGCCATGGCCATTTCTATATCTCATCATACATACCTGAGCACGAAGTTCCGTTGCGGGTGAAACCGTTTTTGCACGCACACCTGTGGCTGCCAGGTATGTTTTGACAGTCTGCATCGGGATGGCACTTATTTTCCTCAGTATTTTCACACTCGTTAAGAATTATAAAGATACATCAATATATATATATATAAAGACACTTACATAATACATAGGGTTAATCAGTGTTCATTGTTCACATTTAAACGCGAATTTATCGGTTATCGTCCGATATGAAGAAAACTCTTCGGCGACGACTTTCGAAAACCATTCCTCAGACATCATCACTTCCTCGTATCGTTTACCGAAAATTCTTCTCACTACTGAATCGGAAATGAAATAATCGATACTGTTTGTTCATTAAATTCTTGGACATTTTGAAGAAAAAAAATAAACACGGGATAACAAAGGATGGTACACTGGTGCATGCGCTAATGAATGTCTATTTGTAATCTGTTGTTCACGTCGAATTGTTGTTTACACAAACAGTTTGAAAGGATTAGGCTTCTTATCTGATTTATCACGCATCGTTATCAAGTGAATGCTAACGTTGTCATCGACATTTCTCAAAATGATATCAAAGAATACCTCATATCGGCAGAATATTTAAATATTGAGCAAGGCAAGTGATTAACATGTTTAAAAGGTCATATACTGCTTAAAATTATCTATTTTATTCAACCATTTGGCGAGATTTCAATTGTCAACGGCGGTACAGATAGCGCCCAGCAACCCCCCCCCCCCCGCCAGCCCAGCCCAGCCCCCCCCCCCTTAGGTTTAAACTACTCCACTAACGATCCACCTTATTCTAAACTGTTCGTTCATTCGAATCTTGGCAACAATTATTTTTCTTAACATGCTTTACTTTAATAATACTTTCTGACTAATAATAGCATTCTGCTTTTTTGCAGCTTCTTTTCACCGACGGTCATTTCTTTCTCCGTTCCATCACCGATCTATTTTCAAGTCCGTTGATCAGTTGATCTCGTTGATGAGTGTTATGGGCGTTACGTTGATAAGTCATTCATAACATTCAAACGTAAGGCACAAATGAAGCATCTCATTTCCCACTGTGACCCTACCTCGAGGATAGAATCCAATTATTCCGGCATGAAAACCTATAAAAACCGCAATTACTGTTTAGGGATACCTCAACGTAATATGGCTGAAGTTGCAAAGACTGATTTCGGACCAAATAATTCAGTATAAAGAAGGCAGGGAATCCACTTATTTATGCTATTAATAAATACATACCTTGGCAGTCGAAGACGGGCCCCGAAAACCCCGACTTGCAGATACATGTGTATCCGCCTGGAATATTCGTACATTCTGCGTTTGCGCCACACACATTGGTATCTTTACATTCGTCCACAGCTTGATAACAAAGATGGAGAGCATATGGAATTTCGAATTGCTAGTATCACGATTATGAAAGCAGAAATTCTCCAAACAACGGGAAGAAATATGCTTTAAGCACATATTCACAGAATGAACAAAATTGCTGATCGCACCCTATAGGACAAAGTTGATCACCACAATGGCATATTCAAAAATTCGTCGAAATCGTGAAACATATATATATATATATATACAAAAATCATGTTTTGTAAGAAAAAATATTCAATGATATCTGAAGAATATATTATTAGCTCTGTTATATATCAGCTCTTTAAGTGGACAGTGTTTACAATTATATCGACACCGTCATGAAGGAAACATAAGTACGAATGTACTTATCATAATCTACGTAGATTCAACGACGATACGCCGAGCTTTCCAACAATATATCATAAAATATATCTGTAAAATTCCTCTTTTCATACATACCAGCTAACCGTTGAAATTATTTTCTATCTGTAATTAAGTACGCCTACATTTACGTACAGACTGAATTAAATAATTATACTCATCACACAGCTCTTGGAACCATTAAAATTAAAATAATCGGATGTAAGGTTAGGTGGGGCTCGAACCCACGATCAAAAGGTGAGCGCTCTAAATAACTTTGGAACCTCGATTTTCAATTTCATAGTCAGTAGGAGAGACAATGCCGACCTACCTGTACTGCGTTCGCAAATATAAGGTAAATTCGTTGCGCAGCTGTGGTCGTTGAATTTACCACTCCAAAGCATCTCCGCGCATTTTTCCATGGCATCACCGTTCGGTTCTCCTTCTCTCCAAATTCTGGAAAAAAGCAGCAATGTCTGATATCATTTGGAATCATATTTAATGGAGTGAGTGTTACTACGGTCATTAAGGGAGTAGATCATGTTTAACTTTTAAAATTGAGAATATGCTTAAACTTCCAGTAATCGTGAAATGAATACACAGAGTCCGCATACTATTTATAGAAATATTGCGTAATTTGTGTATGCTCCTTGCATCATTGGATTAGTATGGAAAATAGCCCGTTTTCATATTTAAAGCTCAACAGACTGATTTCCCAAGAAAAAGATGTTCTTCAATTTACCATATGAATTTTTTTTATATATATATTTCTTGCTAAATGTGAAATAAACATGCTGATCTAAGCCCTATCCAGGAAGGGGTATTGGTGGGGAATTGCGGGGAAGTGAGAAAATATCCCTGGGGATCATCTTTAAGACATTTGTAAGGCTTCCTTTGTGCTGTAATTGAATTTTAATGATTTTTTGGGGACACCAAATGGATAATTTCTAGCTTAAGAATCACCCTTCGCTGCCCGACTATTGAATATGACAGACCACCTTTTCGTCTGACATATTGGAGTGGCTATGAATAGATATAATTGGTTCTGTTGTGGCCGATATATATACTTAGGCGCATGGACATGAAGGTAATCTATTCCCTCAAGAAGCCGCCTTGTTATTTTTCGACAAGTTGCCTGAAGTCTGTCGTCACTTATGGAGATTCTCAAACTGATCCATATTTACCTGTTACGTGCCACTGCGCAATTTTGGTCGTCTTTACACGTCGTTTGTCTCGTGTAATTCCCTGATAATGGGCCTTTTCCGACGAGACTTGGGGTCAGATATCTGCTAATCAGATCTGATCCTCACATATTTTTTATGTTTATCTGTCTTTCAATCGGCGCATTCAGAGCATTGAGTGGTCACGGTAAATAGCTTGTTTGCAGTACCCGTGAGTGTGATATTTTGACACTTCGCAATTAAATGGAGTTATTATTTCTACTGCAGCTACAATTAATCAGATTAGTCAAGAATTAATTATTCATATGCTATTCATTTCATTGGCATATATTTATATTATTTTTATCTCGAAAAATCAGAGAATATTTCAGGTGTCCCGACGCAAAGCTATGCCTATGACAAAGCAATGAAGGCAAGGGGCATCATGCATAGTTGCGAACGCCTTGCGCCTTGTCACGTAGTGCTAATTCTCAAAATTGTTACATAGAAATAAATCCAAGGTATTTTACATGAATTTAGTGCAGTTGTGTGCTGTGAAAATTAAATTCCAGCCGAATTAGAGGTAAAAAACAGTTGATTGATGTTTTTTAACAGAAAACAATGATCTAGATGGCCGAAATTTTGAACACTTATACTTTTTAACTTTCTTCTCAAATTTGAGTAAAATGGTCCATATCGATGCGCAGCATGAAGTGATGGTGGGGATGTCGTCTGATTCCGGTCGACCCAAGACATAGAAAGCGTACCTCTAAACTCCACACACTGCATGGTCATACCACAGTTAACCTACAGAGCAGACAGACATCAACATAAACTAATCGCCTCCGGGGGTCAAAGGATAATGGGTTTACAGATATGAGCGATGTAACATGTGGGCGATGCAAGACGAATCAAAACCCAATAACTCAATTGCGACACTTGTGTCATCAGTAGCTTTTCTCGCATTTTATTATTGTCATACGTTTGGGATGCATCAAAGATCTCCTACACATTAGCATTTCATTTGCACGGGTTGATTCAACCGTCATTCCTACTCACATGAGAGAGTTGTCCAGAGGTGTACCGTCTATCCATTGCCAAGTCAATGTCTCTGTTTTACTCAGACCGTACCACCACCTGGTTTCGAACCCTTGAGGATTTGGGAATAGACGCTGTACTTGACTAATAAGCCAAAGCTGGAAAAGAAAAAAACAAATGAAATAGACATTATCTGGACAGTAACTTGGTATCTCCTTGTCAAATAGCTGTAAAGCAACAGGAACTGAAATGGAACAGACAGTAGAAAAGTAGACGAATGCAAATAGAGTATCGAGATTGACGGAATTCGAATCCATGACCGTACTCTGAAATAAATGAGTTGAATTTGAAATGATTAGAAAATTTCCACTCTGATGCCCACAACCCTGAAAAGTTCTTCGAATGACGCCCATGAAGAATGTCGACTATGGATCAGGGTTGTTGTATGATATCACACTGAACGGGCAACCAACTTACTTTTGTGTTCATTTATTCTCTTTCTGCTTTAATAAATAGGCAAAGAGTAATCGGCTATTTGTGAACCAAATCCATGTGGATTTTGAAATACATTATAAGGATTACGAGGGACTGATAGAAGGCATCAACATGAGTACTATTGGACGGGGACTGTAGCGTCCATCGCGATTTTCTTGTATTTAAATGGTATTTATTTGACCAAATCGTAGATATAGGCATAGGTTATCAACACTTATGTACACTATGGACACAAGCAATGGGTAATTAGGTTGACGTATTTTATCATTGGATGGATTAATTTACCTAAATATTTGGAATACTGCTACAGCCAGAAGTAGAACTCTCCATATATTAGTCAGAATGTACAACCTCATGAGCAGTCTTGTCGTGAAAAGGCTACGTTGATGACCTCATATAATGACCTAAATATAAAATCCCCTTAATCATAAAATCTAAATGTGTGATTTAGTTTTCGGATGATGGCCGCAAATGAATCTTTGAAATGGTAGCGATGCCTGGTCAATTTAACAAACTTGTCGTCGTGCGACAATTTGTTCTAGAGAAAGTGTGTGTGTGCATTACATTGTCGAGGTAATGTTCCTAAAACAATAGTTCTCGTGGTATTCAATCATTGCAATTGATTGAACCGACCTGGTGCATGTGATATCACCAGACGCTATATAGACGATCTTCTCGCAGTGGATAATCGCTATATAAATGACGCAGTGAAGGATATATATCCACCTTCACTGGATTTGAAAGAAACTACAGATAGCCGTACAGGCACATCATATTTAGATCTATTTCTCTGTAAAAATGAAGCGGGCATTCTCTCTCGTCGAATTTATGACAAAAGAGATGATTACAATTTCGACATCGTAAACTATCCCTTTCTGGATAGTAATATTCCAGTGGGACCTGCATATGGCGTATACATATCTCGCCTAGTAGCATTTGCTAGATCCTGTGTTAAATGTGACGAGTTTAATCAACGTCACAAAACATTGGTGCAGAAACTTATAAAACAGGGCTATTCCAACAAGCGCCTGCACGCAAAGATTCTCAAATTTGGCGATACATATCGCATGCTGATAGCAAAATACGAGCGTAGCGTGCAATATCTATGGCGTTACGTTTCGTAAATTGTGTCTAGTGTCCTAACCCGGGGCTAGGGGCCGTATGAACCCATGTGCTTCAAGATCCTCGTGGTGTTCATAT
Organism: Hanleya hanleyi; assembly: GCA_036873755.1. NCBI lineage: Eukaryota > Metazoa > Mollusca > Polyplacophora > Lepidopleurida > Hanleyidae > Hanleya > Hanleya hanleyi. The sequence goes on along the minus strand of JAVTVY010050576.1, from coordinate 204,859 downwards.
GAACAGTCACAATCAAAGCGTGACTGAGATACATCATTCTCTAGATGACATTACAACGATTATTATGGGTTAAGAATACTGAGCAGCGATACGGATTTATATTTTTGGTACATCATGTCTTGTCGGCATCATTGAAAACTGTTGACCGCTTCTCTCTTGCAGGAAACTAGCCTATGTTTATGTATACTATGATTGTCCTTTTGAATTTGGTGCTAATACTATTATATGGAATATGGAATATGGAATAGGTCTTTGGATTATGGATGCGGATATTCTTTAATGGACGACGGCTGAATATTATGGATAGCTGAATTATGGATGACGGACTAGACGCTTGTAATACAGGGATTCTCTAACTTCTCCCTCGGAACATGCTGGAGGATTTCACGTTTGGACGCAACCAAGGAATTATTTCTAAGTGAACTACTATTAACATATGCATTTAACCCAACATCAAAAATAGCATAACATCCCAATTAACTAATTATATCTAATCATTATGCGCACGAATCTCTAACATCGGAACATGCGAACAATGCCAATGGCAACTTTGATGTCAAGATCCAAACTTTCAAAATTTGAGAAACGCAAATGGAAGGATTACTAAAGACATTACATAAGGTTAATTTTCCAGACATGTGGGACAAAGCTTGATCAACGCGGATAAAAGCACAAAAAGCGGAAAACTGGGTTCATTAATAGTTGTATAACCAGCTGTCGAATAAATGAAAATTTCCCTGACAGAGTAGACAGACACTTCTGTCAAGTGTCACACTCCGTCGACTGGGATTCAAATGGGGTATATCGGGGAATGAGCAAGCAGACATGCGTGCCGAACAGGCTCTTAATTTAACTGATGTAACATTACCCCTCAAGCTTGCTTTATCTGAGGCAATAACAATGCTCAAACCTCGGTTTATCCGCACTTGGCAAGACGACTGGTCACATCAAATAAGCGACATTTTTATTATTCATTATTCATTTAATCACTGTTATTTTATCACACGAGTTTTTGTTATCATGCCGACTTTCTGCAGTTTTATTTTTAAGGATGCAGTCTGGTCATTTACCTATCAACTCTTATTTACATAGATTTAAGCTCCATGAGACGGGGTTGTGTGAAGAATGCCTAGTCGAGGATAATATTAAACATTTATTATTTTACTTTTCACGTTACGTTAATGAACTTTTTAGATTTTATTATGATCTTTTACAGGCAGGATAAATACTTTTGGAGAAATAAACCATGTTCATGTGAATTAACTGAAAACAAGCGTTCTGATAACCCCAACATCTCGCCTTGCGGGGGCATCCGCCGAAGGTGCAACAGTATTGAAAGCATACATGTAGAGCAAATTCTGGAATAGGTGATGTGGTACAGACAATAATGTCTGGAATAGATTATCTGGTACAGACAATAACATCATTCCAATGTGGGATTACTGGCATATAGGTTAATCCCATGTAGGATGGATAGGTCAGTGCCATCGGATTACTGGTGCATAGAGCAGTCCAGTGTGAGATTACTGCTGGACAGGTCAGTCCCATGTGAGATTACTGCTGGATAGGCCAGTCCTGTGTAGGATTACTGCTGGATGGCCCAGTCCTGTCTGGGATTATTGCTGGATAGAAGAGTCTCGTATGGGATTAATGCTGGATAGGACAGCCCCGTGTGGGATTACTGCTGCATAGGCAGTCCAGTGTGGGATTACTGCTGCATACAGCAATCCTGTGTGGGATTACGGCTGGGGAGGCCAGTCCCATGTGGGATTACGGCTGGGGAGGCCAGTCCCATGTGGGATTACTGCTGCTGGATAGGCTAAACCTGTGTGGGATTACAGCGGGATAGGTTAGTCCCATGTAGGATTATGGCTGGATAGGTCAGTGCCATGTGGGATTACTGTTGCATATTGCAGTCCAGTGTCATATTACTTCTGGATAGGTCAGTCCTGTGTGAGATTACTGCTGCATAGGCCAGTCCTGTGTGGAATTACTGCTGGATAGGCCAGTCCCATGTGGGATTACTGCTGGATAGGCCAGTGCCATTTGGGATTACTGCTGGATAGGTCAGCTCTGTGTGAGATTACTGCTGGATAGGCCAGTCTCAAATGGGATTACTGCTGGATAGATCAGTCTGGTCTGGGATTACTGCTGGATAGTTGAGTTCCGTATGGGATTACTGCTGGATAGGTCAGCCCCGTGTGGCATTACTGCTGGATAGGCCAGTGCCATTTGGGAAAACTGCTGGATAGGTCAGTCCCGTGTGTGATTACTGCGGGAGAACTGTGACCTAGGAAAACATGAAACATGTCCACCAAGTTTTATAATCATCCCACGAAAGGTTCAACAAATTTTTCATGTACAGATCTACATGTAAATTTTTGCCCAACAAAAACCTTATCAATGGAAACGTACAAAGTCTAAACTGCAATAATTACATGTAGGACAAAAATTCATATTTAATGTCTATTTCTTAAATAGCACATGCACAGCCTCAAATCCCATTGAACTGGGGTAGCAAGTGTCAAACTCATCCAATGAAAGCTGACAGCTTCAGAAAACTTTCCATGTACAGGTGTACATGTATATAAATGTATATTGTTATCGGCAGATTACTTAGACAAAACCCTCAAAATTTGAACAAACATTAATATTTCATCTCCTAAATAGCACAGGTATATCTTCTAACCATGTGTACCAAGTTTCATAATCATTCAATGACAGCTGACAACTGCAGCAAACTGTGGTGTACAGATGTACATGTGCACTTCAGCTAAACGCAAAACTCAATCATTTGCCATAATTTGGAGAAAAATTAATATTTCATCTCAAACATAGCACAGGTACATTATCTAATCATAAGAAACCTGTGTACCAAGTTTTGTAATCATCCAATGAGAGCTGACAACTGCGGCAAACTTACCATGTACATGTATACACATAGTGGCCTACATGTACAATTCACCTAAACAGAAAACTCATTCATTTGCCATAATTTGGAGAAAAATTAATATTTCTTCTCAAAAATAGCACAGGTACATCCTCTAATCATAAGAAACATGTGTACCAAGTTTCACAATCATCCAATGAGAGCTGACAACTGCAGCAAACTTACCATGTACATGTACATGTATACATGTAGAGGCCTACATGTACAATTTACCTAAACAGAAAACTCATTCATTTGCCATAATTTGGAGAAAAATTAATATTTCTTCTCAACAATAGCACAGGTACATCCTCTAATCATAAGAAACATGTGTATCAAGTTTCATAATCATCCAATGACAGCTGACAACTGCAACAAACTTTCTAAGTACAGATGTACATGTGCACTTCAGCTAAAAGCAAAACTCATTCATAGGGATTTTAACATTGGAACACCCCAGGGGTAGTACCCCCAGGTGGCATACCCACCCCCCATATTTTTTTTATTTTTTTTTATATTTTTTTTGAATTTGCTAAACCAAAAACCTTATCATTTTCAGGCAGGGGACACCGACACCGACACCGACACTGACGACGACATCCTCTTTCCCCCCTCACAATATCTCCCCTTTACTTCGTAAGGCGAGATAAAACAAGCGTTCTGAGAACCCCAACATTTCGCCTTGCGGGGTCATCCGCCGAAGGTGCAGCAGTATTGAAAGCATACATGTAGAGGAAACAATAATGTCTGGAATAGATTATCTGGTACAGACAATAACATCAGTCCCATGTGGGATTACTGGCAAAAGTTAATCCCATGTAGGATGGATAGGGCAGTCCAGTGTGAGATTACTGCTGGATAGTTCAGTCCCATGTGAGATTACTGCTGGATAGGCCAGTCCTGTGTAGGATTACTGCTGGGTGGACCAGTCCCATGTTATTAGTGATGGATAGTCCCAAGTGAGATTACTGCTGGATAGGCCAGTCCTGTCTGGGATTACTGCTGGATAGATGAGTTTCGTATGGGATTAATGCTGGATAGGACAGTCCCGTGTGGGATTACTGCTGCATAGGCAGTCCCGTGTGGGATTACTGCTGCATACGGCAATCCTGTGTGGAATTATGGCTGAGGAGGCCAGTCCCGTGTGGGATTACTGCTGGATAGGCTAAACCTGTGTGAGATTACAGCGGAATAGGTCAGTCCCATGTTAAATTATGGCTGGATAGGTCTGTGCCATGTGGGATTACTGCTGCAAATTGCAATCCAGTGCCATATTACTGCAGGATAGGCCAGTCCGGTCTGGGATTACTCCTGGATAGGTCAGCCCCGTGTGGCATTACTGCTGGATAGGCCAGTGCCATTGGGATTACTGCTGGATAGGTCAGTCCTGTGTGAGATTACTGCTGAATAGGCCAGTCCCAAATGGGATCACTGCTGGATAGACTAGTTCGGTCTGGGATTACTGCTGGATAGTTGATTTCCGTTTGGGATTACAGCTGGATAAGTCAGTCCCATATGGCAATACTGCTGGATAGGCCAATGCCATTTTGGATTACTGCTGGATAGGTCAGTCCCGTGTGGGATTACTGCGGGAGAGCTGTGACCTAGGACGAACTGTAAGAAACATGTGTAGCAAGTTTCATAATCATTCAATGACAGCTGACAACTGCAGCAAACTGTGGTGTACAGATGTACATGTGCACTTCAGCTAAATACAAAACTCAATCATTTGCCATAATATGGAGAAAAATTAATATTTCTTGTCAAAAATAGCACAGGTACATCCTCTAATCATAAGAAACATCTGTACCAAGTTTCATAATCATCCAATGACAGCTGACAACTGGAGCAAACTTACCATGTACATGTATATGTACAATTTACCTAAACATAAAACTATTCATTGGTCATAATTTGGAGAAAAATCAATATTTCTTCTCAAAAATAGCACAGGTACATCCTCTAATCATAAGAAACATGTGTACCAAGTTTCATAATCATCCAATGAGAGCTGACAACTGGAGCAAACTTACCATGTAGATGTATATGTATACATTTAGAGGCCTACATGTACAATTTACCTAAACAGAAAACTCATTCATTGCCATAATTTTGAGAAAAATTAATATTTCTTCTCAAAAATAGCACAGGTACATCCTCTTATCATAAAAAAACATGTGTACCAAGTTTCATAATCATCCAATGACAGCTGACAACTGGAGCAAACTTACCATGTACATAATTTACCTAAACATAAAACTATTCATTTGTCATAATTTGGAGAAAAATTAATATTTCTTCTCAAAAATAGCACAGGTACATCCTCTAATCATAAGAAACATGTGTACCAAGTTTCATAATCATCCAATGACAGCTGACAACTGGAGCAAACTTACCATGTAGATGTATATGTATACATGTAGAGGCCTACATGTACAATTTACCTAAACAGAAAACTCATTCATTGCCATAATTTTGAGAAAAATTTATATTTCTTCTCAAAAATAGCACAGGTACATCCTCTTATCATAAGAAACATGTGTACCAAGTTTCATAATCATCCAATGACAGCTGACAACTGCAAGAAACTTTCCAAGTACAGATGTACATGTGCACTTCAGCTAAACGCAAAACTCATTCATAGGGATTTTAACATGGTAGTACCCCCAGGTGGCATACCCACCCCCCATATTTTTTTTATATTTTTTCTAATTTTTCTAGATTTTTTTTTAACTTGCTAAACCAAAAACCCATTCATTTCCAGGAAGGGGACACCGACACCGACACCGACACCGACGACGACATCCTCTTCCCCCCCTCACAATATCTCCCCTTTACTTCGTAAGGCGAGATAAAAAGGAATAGCAGAGATCGATCGAAAAGGGAAAAGGTTTTAGGTAATCTCGATTTTTCCAATTGACGCTCAAGTTTTATACTGAAATATATATTTCAAATGAACATCAAAGTTAATTATTGAGAGATAATGATTTTAAAAATTATAGTTTTGTTTAGTTTGAAATTAGTGATTTTAATCCGATTTTAACGTACCGAATTGACTAAAACTAGTTCCACGATCTTGTTTCACTCCTTTACGGTCACCGCTCGACGGGTTGACTGAGTGAACTGTCAGTCATTATGAGTCATTTATATTCAACACACACTGATTGCAACCATTCATTCACTGATCACATAAAGTTCTAAACGATTTCTGAAAATTCCAAGCCGGACGATGCCTAAATCCAAACCCAGACAAGTTTTTACTCTCGTGTTTTACTTTAGTTCAATCATTGCATGTAAAATATACTGTATATATATATATTGTTGTAGGGCTAACTGGATTAGGTGTAGCATGGAGCCATGTCGTAAGACCGAAAATGAAAAATAAACGATGAAGGCCTGTCGACATTTCTGTGAATATATGTTTCAGATAATTAGCCTATAGGAAACGGGAAATGTAGGGCCTAGATATTACGGTTCTTACAACAGCGTTAACTTTCAACATTAGCCCATAACTTTTAGAATGGCGAAGGATTTCGAATGTTCGTTCCATTGCATTAAGTAAGTGGTCAGGCAGTATGCTGCTCTTGTCCATTACTACGATTCTTAATCATGTTAATCGAGCGTGGTCTTTCAACAGCAGCCGTGGTCTTTTGTTGTCGAATGCTTAGTCCATCCAAGTCATGTTCATTTTCACTGCGTTCGTTCATGGAGTTGGTCAGAAAATGAAACACTTAAATCAGCCAGCGCGACAAACCAGATCATGTAGTGCGGCCTCAAATTTACCTCAGCTTTCAAATACTGAGTGTATGACGGTATGATTGTGGTGTGTCGATCCGCCAATCACATGGCATAAAAGCAAATTTACTCGCGGTTTAGTGCTATTAATTGTTGCATTTTATAGCATTCTGTTGTCTGCTGATATACATGTAGTGTGGAACGAGAAAGGAGCATGCTGGACAAAGCTTTTGCTGCCTTGAAATGAACATTCGACAATGTGTCTATCGTTGGAAGCCCACATGCACGCTCAACTAAGTACAGTAATATTGCGAATGTTTCGTGTTACATGTAGTGCCGTGGACTAATAAATCGGTTGGTCTTTCCACACCAAAATCACGAGTTATATAATAATTCTGCTTCGTTTACAACCAATAAGCTATTGCGACCTCAATAGATCATGGAAAATGGTCAAAAGAATAATCTTTCACAATTTTACAGCACATTAGATACCGGTGTGGAGGCTAAGAATGTCAGGTGGCTAAGAGTGTCCGGGTCCGATCTCCTAACCCAGCCAGGACACTTTGACAAGTGCCCATCCTTGGTTGCAATAGAAAAGGATATGGAAAGGGACACTAATAGCCAGGACATTCCTATCCATCACAACAGCTTGCTGAAACCAATGTTCCATGGACTAACTTTACTATGAAATTGAATTGTATTAACTAAATGCCATGGAATGAGTACATCTTTCCAATATTACCTCTATTTCAATTTGATGAAACATTAGATATGCCTTTGGTATATTTAATATGGAATGAGCCATCCTCCTCATTACATGGTCAATACACAAGAAATCCCCTCTATTTTGCACATTTTCAAGGCAAGGGTCAGCTGAGATGCAGCGCATATTACCAAACATTAAATTTAATTGATTTTAGAAACGAAGGCAGTTGATGTTATTGGTGATTCTAGACAATAAGTGCTGATGGAACAGTTGTTCATTGCAATCTTTCACACGATGAGGAGACCAGACAAGAAAATGGAATCTTTAATACAACGCTTTTCTGTCCGGAGCGTTATATAACACCACACCAGCTGTAGTATCCACACGATAAACACGGCCTCTCTCCACATTTCGTGTAACATGCAGACTCACATGCCCATACAGGGTAGCATTTAATTGCATGGTTGTTTTGTTTTACTACCCACAATCTCGTGAAGCAAAGGTACTTTTCAAGGTTAGCTATCAATACGACCGTTCCGCAACGAACATTTCACGAAGAAGTCCACTGTAACGGACAGAAGCAGAATACTACCGAACAAATTCTTTATTGCTAAGGAATTCGAAATCCTTTGTCATTCTAAAAGTTATATGCTAATTGTGAAAGTTAACGCTGTAGTAAGAACCGTAATAATATTTCATCTGTCAACCCACGTTTTGTGGCAAGTCATACAATTGATGTAAGCAGGCGAATTCCTGATTAGGGCTATAGCTAGTTACCTCTACAACACACAAACGACCAACCGGTTAATCGGCTGTCAGCGGGGGCGCAATAATCTATTTAATTTCCACACCCATATAAGTAATCAAGACAGAACAAATAGATTTAAACCTGAAATTATTCGAATTGGAATTTCAAACTTTTTTTCAGTTTTTTTTTAACAGACGGAAGATCTAATCTTGAATATGGAATTTTGATAATAAAAATAAAAAGGCTGTTTTCTTAGGTCAGGAGGGCTCCGTATCCTTAACCCATCCACGGACGTTTTTCCGGCTGTTGTCAATTTTATTGGCAGCTGTCGGTGATTTTATTTGTCTGGTTTTTTTAAAATATAGTATTTATTTATTTATTTTAAGAAATCACGTAAAGTAGTTATATTTTCTTATCAAGTACAGCTTAAGTTTAATTGTTTTTTTTGTTTTTTTATAAAGCACACTCAATGATCTGACCTACATCATCCAATTTAGGGTGGAAGGTCCCAAACTGAAAATTTTATTGATTTAATTGATTGATGAAAATCTATGTTCCCAGCATCCACATAGAACTATATACGGGCTATCACGATCCATATAAATGACGTGGATCTTGTGGAATAAATCATACATACAATTTTACACATTTAGATGGTGATTAACTTGTACAATGTTGATAATTAACCAAGAGGGCTCAATCATTGTTGGTATCCCAAAAATGAAGATATTTGACTAAATCTCTAAATTGTATCTGATATTCAAACTCGAATATGATCCTTTGAATAAACATGAAAAGAAATGACATCATATTTAATATAATAGAAGCTATATCGAGATACATCTACAGGCCGAACTGATTTTCCTGGATTTATCCGAACCTGTGAAGATGCTCATAATCCGACACCGTGGAGCACAATCGTACTGTATGTCAAGGATTGCGATATTGTGACCTACGTGTAATACATCGTATGCGTCAGAAACCCTGCGTTGAAGCTACAAATACCAACTTCAACAAAGTAAACAGGGAATACCAAAAATATTCGAACAAGCAATTTTCAGATTAATAACTTTTTCCACATTAAAAATGAGTCGTGTTCTATCCAACTGCGTTAATAATAGGAACAAAATTTACCTGTTCGTCCAGTGTCTCGATAACCACCAGATCTCCGGAGTTCTGTTTACAAGACTGGCGAGCAAATGCCCAGGCTAAAGGATTTGAATTGATGATGGAATAGCAGCTTTCCCCCCATGCCAGGGTTTGATTTCCAGCGCTATGAATTCGGGAATATAAATATGAGCTAAATTAATAGATCAGAGATGCATATGCAAAAATGTACTTTGAGCAGGTCAGTGTAATGTTTTGATCCCTGAATATCAATCCTTCATTCTTCGCTTTCACGAGGGAGTGTAAACGGAGAAAAGTAAAGATGCAAAAGACAATATCTAATTGAACATATTACCTCGACTCTGCACCTAGTTGTCCTCGGCACAAACAGTAATATGAATCCAAAGTTTCCCTACATCGAGTCACATCTCCGCAGTTATGTTCACCATTTGAACATTTACCTGCAACTTGAAAAAAAATAACATATGTCAAGACTCATAGAAAATGGTTTTATCGGTTCTGTTTCAATTCATATTCTAAAATCCAGCTCTCGTTACTAGCGCGTGACCCTGCTTGGCCCGTGACGTAAAAGGGGACTCCAACACAGTCTGTGTTACTTCCATTGCTGAATATGAGCAACTGTGAACAATTCTGAGACTTATGTTTCTGCTTTACCACGCATATGTACTCTTGATGAGTGTCCCACCACCACCTCCAAGACGACCGTTCTGCTGATATTATACAGTGACGCTATATTCCAGAAAGTACTTTTCGACCGGATTTTATTTCATCCAAACTCCCCAAATCTGCATAATAAATCGACAAACAAATGCAATTTTCCGATGAAATTGAGCGCCATTTATCATGGTTTTCAAGTTTTCTTCGTTAAGGAACATCAGAGAAAATATCACAAGGGAGCGGTTCCCCAGATGCGGTTAATTTTTAATCTTCACAAAATTCATATTAAAAAAAAAACAATCATAGTACACATAAACATAGGCTAATTTCCCGTAAGAGAGAAGCTTTTCAAGGCAGATTGGGGGGCATTTCAGATATGATTTTAACCGATCGTTCTATTCATATCTATATTGTGACGACACGTTGCCACTGATATTAATTTAACCATCGACCTGTTCTAACGTAGATATGTAGGTTTGTTTTTTAACGCTTAGGCATACTCACAGTTTACTATGTTCTCTTTGATATTCCGTATTTTGATATTCATGTTTTATCGGAAAAGTAACTACAATGATGATCTTTTCTCTTTCCATGTGATCTTAGGCAAAATATAATGTCTTGTATCTCGTCTTCCAAAACGCTGAGAATGATGGAGAAAATACTGGAAGGTGTGGAATAATACCATATCCTGACGATTCCGTCGCAACAGGTATTTTTTAGTGGCTCATAATGTCAACTAGTTCATCCGTATCTATAAATTTTCACACGGAACGTAGAGTTTCCATCAGTCTTTTTCGTCGAAGAATGATGGCAAAGGAGTTGCAAGTACATCGATAAGTGATGCCCTCTTCTCGATAAAAGTATTGTCCCGCGATTGATTTTTTCAATTGTTTATCAGTATATGAGCCGTTCGTATCTGTCTTCAACCCGTTCGTATCTGCGTTAAAATATAACTCCGCAAATTAGTAAACAAAGTGCACTGTAATTGAAAAAGGTGGAAATTTCCACCTTAAAAGGTGGTCCAAAATTTCCACCCTCAAAGGTGGATATTTCCACCCCTTAACAAGGGTGGAAATTTCCACCTTGCCCATAGGGTGGGAATTACCACCCTACCCAAGGGGTGGAAATTCCCACCCTACCCAAGGGGTGGAAATTCCCACCCTTGATAAAGGGTGTAAATTACCACCCTATGGGCAAGGTGGAAATTTCCACCACTCGGATAGGGTGGTAATTTACACCCTTTAACAAGGGTGGGAATATCCACCTTTGAGGGTGGAAATTTTGGACCACCTTTTATGGTGGGAATTTCCACCTACCTTTCCATCACCTTCTTGGTTGAAGATTATGCAGAATAGAAGAAAAGACATCACACCTGGTTGAGCGAGGGGAATAGGTTAAATATTTTTCACATTCTTCCTGATCATTCAAATATGTACAAGAATCCAGATGAGTGAAAATCACCAATCTAACCAGAGATACGACAAGATCACCCGAGATGCGTGGCGAGTTTGGTGGGAATTTGTAGCCATACTGCCTTCAGTAATGAGCATCAAAATCCGTGCATGATTAAAATCAGATCTTCAAAATCTCTAGATATTTCTGCTGATGCAGATCTGACAATTGTACTAATTTCAGTGTTCGGCATCTTGTGAACGGCTGAAGCCGACCACATATGCATAAGTTGTGGCACTGCAATAGCAGACACGTACCACTTGAGCCGAACATTGGCTAAAACAGTATGACTGGATCAGATCTACAGCTACCATCACTTACATTTAGAGCAATTTGAAGATCTCATCACATTGATATATAAAAGATCACTCGTGGATACCATTAAAACTTCAATTCACTTTAATTATCCAATGACTGAATGTTCATGAATGCCTTGTGTTCCATTTTTATGATGTGTATAGACAATTAAATTCAACTCTCTAGAACATTTTGAAATACAAATTCAACTCTCAATATAACATTTTGTAGTACAAATCTGCGTGTACAGCAAACTATGATCCGTCCATTCATTAACTACATCACCATAATCAATTATTCTCAATAAAACAGCTTGGATCATGTTAAAGTCAATTCCGTTATAGTGATATATTAAGCATTGTGACTTTGTCAGGTCCTTAAACAGAAGATAATTCCTCCTTCCACAATTAAACAACATTTATCAGTTGTGTCCCATTTTTATGATGCGTAGACCACTCGTTCCACAATTCAATTTAACTCTCAATATAACACTTTGAAATACAAATTATACATGTATCAAACTCTGACAATTCAATAATTACAGTCCATTAATTAACTAAATCACTTCAACAAAACAGCTTGCATCCTGTTCAATTCCGTCGCACTATATAGCTGAAATATTGCTGAACGCGACGTTAAACCTAATTCTCTCTCTCACAGAAGATAGTTCCTCCTTCTACAATTAAATTCAACTCTCAACACAACATTGTTTAGTTGCGTTCCATTAGTATGGTATATAGATCACTCGTTGCACAATTAAATTTAACTCTCAATATAACATTCTGAAATACAATGAGAATCCGTGTACAAATGTACACGGAAGAGCATTTCCAAGAGTTAAAACCATTATACTTGGACGTAGGTGTATACTTAGAGATCCAATAGTGGTGCACTGTAGATGTAATTGAAATTCAATGATTCTAAGTACAGCAAATAAGATAAAGTCTACCACAGCGAGGGGGAGGGGGCGTAATAAAATCGTAAAAAATTACAATAAATATTTTCCGACACAGTTTGCAATGGTCTTTCATTTGATGGAAACTATACTTGAGGGTTTACGATCACTTTAATAATTTATCATACTGCCATTATTTTGAATTTAAGATGTACATGATGACTGAAAGAACATTTGTACAGCAAAGAGCTTGACTTACTGTGACATGTAGACGATGAAATATCACTGGATTTTTAGAAGGTTAAACTGACTGAAATCAAGCTTTTGAATGAAACATCCATATGGTTAGCACATGCTCATCCCATAGCAGGTCATCTTTGTATGCTTTGGATCCTCATCCTCCATTGGAGTCAACGAACATATCACAAGTAATGAGGTAATAAGGAGTTCTTTTTTTAACTTGTATCAGTCCAAATATTCAGAGGTAAATGTTCTTGGAAACTGTGGAAGATGAAAATATGGCACAATGTAACCATTACCAATGTTATTTGATCTTGAAATTCCAACAACCACCGGAAATTTGACATAGCACTGCTGTAGGAAAAGTTTTACTTGTAGAATATTTGGCTGTTTCTCGATTTTCCCATTCTCAGTGTACGGATGGTTGTCTCTGGTACCTGAAAGATCCAATAAAAAAATTCTTTGCAAAAGTTCACTTTGGGAGCTCTACATACTCCAACCCACAATTACTTCAAATTAAAGGGGAACCCATCAATCTGCTAGAGTTATTGTTAGGAGATATTAAGAGAAGAAAAACCCAAAACCTAGAGTATTACTCCAAACTGTTGTAAGGTTCATGTCAGAATTTAGTATAAAATGATTGAGAGATTTTATGCAAATGAGCTTTGGTATGTCACAAAATGAAGATAAGTTAATAATGACCTGAATTTACGCTGGAGTATTTCCAGACCTAAATCTCTGTTAAATTCAATTTGTAGCATTATGCACCATATAAATGTTTGCTTTCGAAAAAATTCCTATTATTTTGGGCATGAAGGTGCATTTGGGGGACTGTTACCAGCAAGTTCTGAGCTGACCTACTTTTGGTGAAAATTTCTGGTGATTTTTGATGAAAATCACTGGTGATTCTGACTTGGGCTGTGCCCATCTTCATATTGGCAGGATTTCAACTCGGGGCGTGGGGGATTTCCAAGAGTTCAGTTCACGTCGGAATCATGATGCGTACCCTACTTCGTAGGTCCTGTGACGTTAGTCACACTGCCTAGTTTTGAAGCATAAATTTTCAAAATATCTTCTGTACTGTACCTGGCATTTTCTTGCTGTTAAAAGCCAATTCACCGGTATATGATACATACATGTATTATAGAAATTCAACCTATTTATCACAAGGCAGCGGGTCTTTTCGTATACTCGAATTAGAGAGCCGTATCAGCCACTGCCCTTGCAGTTACCCTCAAATTTGAGTAAAATTCTAGTCTTCTCATGACAGAATACCAGCAGTAGCATAATCAAGCTGCAAACTTTGATTGAAAAGGTCGAAAACACATGGAATGAAGAAATTAGTAGCCATACTTACTGTGTTGACAAGATGTTTGATTTCCATCATGTCCATCTCCAAACATCTTTGGCAGTGGCGATTGTGAAGGAGAAAGCTGTTTTGTACGAACCCAGTTCAAATCAAATCTCAACCGAGAATTTCCTGTCCCCGTTTTGTCCCTCTGGTCAAGCTGGTATAGTGGGTGGGAACTTCCTTTTCGCAAAGCTGTTTTTTTAATCTCTGTCTAGCATGTCTGGAAAGGAGATCAGTGGCACATTATAAACACAAGCTGTGCAGAATTAAGAATCTATGGTAGCCTCGGGGGAAATTGGGTAATCATGGTAATATAATAGGACAGATTCACAACCCATAGTTCGATGGCTTAACGAAATCTAATGGCTCTGTGCACTGATATGCACCCCCCTCCCAACTCCAGAAACAAAGCAGTATGATAAGCACATTCATAGAAAAAGAGTACAGAAAATGTTGGAGTGGCCTATCAACTGATGAGAGCACTTATGATTGTAGTATAATACAATCATTGAACAAAAATACCAGTGCTAAATAAGGGGAGGGGTATAATACACATGGCAGTGTGACTAACTTCACAGGATACTTTGATATGATTTAAGTTTTTACTCGAGAGATGACTTGGTGGCCCTATGTGCTACCGTGAGAGAATTTATATAGCAGTGTCTAATTGACAGTGGGTACTATTAACTTTCCCAGATGTCACCGCTGGTGCGTCATTAGCGTAGCAACTATTATCACCCTCAGTTCCTATTACCCTGGACACTATTTCAGCCCAGCAGTACAGCACGAGGTCACCCATCCAATTCTTGACCGGGTTCAAAGTCGCTTAACTTCGCTGATTTTACGAGAACCGGTGTGTCGTGATATTTACCCAAAGTTCACTTTTCTCAATGACAGGTAGCAATCAGTCAAATTCAATCTCTTCTGAAGGGAACCTGAATAAAGAAATTTTGATGTCATAAATGATAATCTTCTAATCTAGGTATCCAGGGAATAAGAGGAGCGTCGAATAAAATATTCCAATGGGAATGCATGTTGCTGAAGGCCATGCTTCTTGCATACATTTTTGCAAAAACTACATGTCCAGGACAGGTGTAAACTCTTTGGCTCGGGTGGGACTAGGGGAAAGGAGAGGCAGACATATAGACCTAATATATGACTTGTATCAGCTCCCCCCTCCAGGCCTGTTCTGTGATATTTTCCCCAGAGGACCCGTCAAAGGTTATCATAAATTCACACAGGTACAGCGTTAAATGCATGTTAATACAAATAATGATGGTATTAATCCTGAGGGGAGAATGAAGTTATTAAACCATTCACCATAACATCACAGTTGCATGTCCCTCTCAATTCATGTATAATGTATGTATATTCCCGCCTCTCCCCCCCCCCCTTCAATTTGATATCTGCATTTAGGCAGTGCCAATATCACTTGATTGGTTGTTTAGCAGGACCTTGATTTTTTAAATACACATGCTAGATGCTATGATTATTTATTAATAATTAATAAATTGCAAACCAATTATATGCGAATATGAAAAAAATGAGTAAGTTTTACTCATAAAAATGTAAGTCCCTCATCCATTCTAATTATTTTCCCACAAACTATAGATGAGGGTTGGTCATGCTAGGACAATTACCAATCAAGTGATTTATGGCCTTTACTGATTGTATGTACTGCACCATTCACTTGGCGGGGGGGGGAGAGCTAATTTGAGGTTTTGTTTATACAGTTATAAGGTTGACACATACTCCATCTCATTCCCAAACCATCCAACAACACTCCACACAATTTGTAAAACTCACCTCGGCAAATATAATGTCATATTAAAATAATTCCTATTTAACACCATGTTAAACATTGCTGAGGTGAACTGCTTATGCCATGGCATTTACCTCGAGGCGAATTGTTTGGGCCACAACAGATCAGGGAAAAGGACTAACTGGGATATCACAATTGGGATAAAATATCCCAATTTGGATATTTTTTTCATACTTCCATATTTTCAAGCTGGCATATTTTGCTAGTTGTCCTGTTCGTATAAAGACATACAACCGTGGTTAGTGATGGGAAGTGTACTGCAACTACAACAACATAAAAAAAGTATACTGTATTGCACATAATTGCAATTGCAAAGAGAATAATGTCGGCGAGCAAAATTATAATACCAATCGTATTGGCAGTTTTGTGAAGTAGATTCTATCTTGTTTTTGTAGTTTAGATGCCGCGAAATTCACCATTCCCGTTTAGTATGAAAATCTGTGAAAATATCCCAATTAGGATATATTTCAATATCCAACTTTGGATTTAATATCCCAAGTTGGATATATAGGCCTATCCCAATTAGGGGCCTAGTCCTTTGCTCTGACCTGAAAATTTCCACGACAGGTTTGCTCCAAAATATGAATAAAACCGTATCGCATTTAAAAGCTATAGGAGGGAGAGCTATAGTCGTGACACTTTCAACCACAATATCCCCCCCCCCCCCAAATGGGCCCAAGTAAACCTTGCCGCCCCAAAACAACCCATGATGCAATGCATAACATTGACAGCCCTTCTAGAGATGTTTACATTAGAAAAGCAGTGACCAATGACTTGCATGCAAGTTTGTTTTGGGGCGGCAAGGTTGACTTGGGCCGGGGACATGGACCACTGGAAACAAGCAGACAACGAACGAGTCACGAAAACATGGTCAAGGCAGAAGAGTACACCTAAGGGGAATAACTCTGATGGGTAATTCTCCAAACGACGGGTGGTGGAAATATCCAATACCGCCGCTACATAGATTTTGTTCCACATTGAATCGTGAAAAAAACTTTTCTTGAGGCACCACCACAACGACTAGAGAATAACAATATTCCCAAACATAAACATAGCCTATAGATAATACGTCGGGCTCCTAGAACAGAACGAACAACATCGTGGAAACGCTCGCGGCCTCGATGAGATTCTCAACCATCATCAGAACAGTTCTCGCTCCCGAAATACCTGATATCAAAATTATTTTTAATTCAACAAATGATCAAGTTACTCAAGCAACAATACAATAATTGCTACAATCCATAACTGAGAAGGATGACGCCTGATTCTTACCGTAGCAAAAATCTCTCTTCAAGCTTGAACATCGTCTGCTGAAAAAAGGTCGGAAATCCGCACTGATAACTACCTTGTATCACAGCGCGTACCGCGTTGCTACGCGGGGAGAAATAATCCTTCAATGATTGGCATTTTTATGCACTCGCTGTGGAATACACCATAACTTATTAAGTGATTGATGCTTTCAAACGTTTATGGGACATCATGTGGTGCATTTAAAGTCAAGTGGTTAAGGAGGTAATTCAAAGACAAAATGTGGAAATACTGAGGGTGGAGATTCCCACCTCATCTCCGGCTTGGATTGAAATCAGTGAAATTTCCACCCTAGGGTGGAAATTTCCACCCGTATCCCACCCTTTTCCATAACAGTGTGGAAGTAGTCATCAGTATAATGTTACATATGTCAGAGAAAACTCATCTAGCCTATAAAATGTGTAATATAACTGGGCGACGTATACATATGTTCGACTTCTTTATGGCTTCGGGATACGTTCGATAAACCTGGAACGCCTCTGGACATTTTTCAATCGTTAATTTTTTCTGTATTGAAAGACTGATGAATCCCGATAATGTTTTTCATTCGTTAAAATTTTCTCACGTCCAAGTTCCCAGTTAGAGGAATTATATCTTGTAGTGCCCAACATTAACAGACACTGTATCTTCGTCATGTGTCGATCCAACTGAGCCAATACTATTCCTTGGAGCTACAGCAAAAACAAATTGCCCCTGATCGTATAAACCATTAATAAACGCAGACGTAAAAACGTTCTTCGCGGTCAGACGACAACATGGTTGTATTCATCATCTATTCTCGATGTGCTTGCAATAGTCAAATTTGGAGATTGTGTAGCGGTAGAACTCCCCGTATTTGAAGTGAAAAAATAGCTGTATCACATGACCCACGGTAGGGTCAGACTGTCGGTTGTTACGTAAGAAATGATGAAAAAGCTATCCTATTGTTCGCAACATCAATTTGTGGAGAAAATGTTGAAGAGCCATCATTAGAATTTTCCGCCGTTTCAAAATGGCGGCCATACTGGAAAAGTGACATTCTGGATCGACGACACACCACCATAAACAAGCAAATAAAACACAAACTAAAACAAATCTTTCTTTGTAGATGTTTGCTTATGGGCTACAATTAGAAAATATTGGAAACGAATAACTGAATTTATCTACATAAAGGCGAAAGGTGAGCTCCGAATCGTCACGTAATTTAGGCTACGTCAGCCTACCTTTCCAAAGGTGGTGTTCGCTTTAGATGGATATTTTTCCCTTCAGAGTCGCTCTCTGCTGCTCTATTGTCTCGCTCCGAGCCGGCCGGTAAATTGTGACGTATTGCTCAGGTATTCCCCAACTCTTTGTCAGACAGGCGAGGCCAGTCTAATGACAAATTGTGCTTCATATTCTCGTACGGTTACCATTAGTATTTTCTTGAACGACCCAGATATTTACGAACAATAATCAGTTATATTAATATATAAGCCGACTCGAAAACTGCAAAATCGCTGCTAAAAATTGAGCGAACAATAATTAAGGAAGTAACTGTAAAAAAAAACAAGAAAAAAAACATATTGGCACTTGGGAAAGCAAGCGTCATCACTTGTTGAGGGTCATTTCCTTAATAAAGGCCGTGAGGAGACAAGTGTAACCTTATAACTTTTCAATTCATAGTTACAACTTTCCGATGCTCCAAGACGAAGTTATATATGTGTAACAATTAATTTTTTGCTCTGCTGGATCGTCAGAATATTCAAATACTGAACAAGTGGTCTGACTGTGTGTGTGGAGTTGTGTGCAATTGTAATCACGAATTAAAATAAAATAAGGGATATTTAAGGGATAAAATAATATACGTGCGTTAGGGGTTCGCTGTCTTTATTTCACGTCACTATTGCACTTTAAAGTCCAAAATGAAGATGGGAGAAAAAAAGGAAAAATGAAAAAAAAAAAAAAATTCGGGGATTTGGAGATTCGAACCAAAATGATGGTTTTCTTTTAATCTGTAGTCCGACACTGTAACCATTCGGCCAAGCAGCTGTTACAGTTATGAGGTTGAGGAATCGTGTGCAGAATGGCGGTGAACTACACCCTTTCAGAGCATTACAAGCGTTTTGACATATTTCAATATTATGAAAATATGACACCTTTAACCAAAACGATTTTTCAGTATCATTTTGGATCAAACCTACCACATTTCGATATGTAAGACTCGTTTTGGTTAAAGGCGTCATATTTTATATATGATAGGAATTCCCTTCTAGAATATCGCCAAAAATAGATAAAACAAACAAATGCTTATTTTCTTATACTCGAAATATTATTTTGACAAATCTCTTCTCGGTGAAAATTGAGAATATGAAAATTCAGTATTTTCTCTCTCTAGCTAATAACTTTTATAGTAAACGAGAGGAAATTATATTTTCGGTTTATAAACGCAACACGCTAAGGAAAGAAGTACGCTCAAACCGAACACCTCCTTTTGATGACGCGACCTTGACCCCTTGCACCGGATCACGTGCCACCTTCTCATGTCGATATTCACCGGTCCGTCACTCATTCTATTCAAATATCTCCTCCAAATATCCCATTTTATCGGTTTATGTAAGGTATTATATTAATCAAGATATTTGTATTATCTATTTCGGATCAATAGAGTCAAATAAAGGTGTACAAGTAATTACTTACGGGGGAGAATTTACATTTTAATCCTTGCCGGATTCAGATGTCAACGTCGTTGGGGCATCGCCAGAGGCCAACAGATTTCCTGGTTGTGAAACGACGTGAAATTTCATTCTCACTGAATCCTGATAATATTTTTATTACAAGCTATAGACGCGGAGGGAACTTGATGTTTGAACCATTGTGCACCTGGTACTATTTTTTGCAGCAGCAAATGAGAACAATTGAGTCGTGACAACAAACGCATTATCATGTCGAAAAGTTTTTTGTTTTTTTTTGAATAGTGATATGCTACGGTTGGATACTTCCAGGTTCCTATTCATACGTCGGTAAATTGATGTGATATATCGTGCTCTCTGCACAATAAAATGTTTCCCCAGCATTGTTTATCTTCTTGTCGTTCTGTATAGACAATATATAAGGAAAGCTAGAAATACAATACATTAAAATAGATATATGAAAACAAGTTGTTATTAAAAGGTTAATGGTTAAAAGGTTTATGAGACGACATCTTACACCAACGCTGGACGAATTGTCGATGAGATGACATTGTACACAGAATTAACCTCACATCCTTCACTGATGAATCAATTTGAACGAGACGATTATGTTCACAGTCTCTTTGTGTAATTCTCTCTTTATATTTGCTCGGGCCAATCCGCTCATCACTAATAAAGCGACACCCTGACCTGAACTCTTCTGGTTTATATCACAGAAAACTACGGCCCTCCATTAACAGCGTGACTGAGATACTTCTAGAAATCTTGAAGGAAATAATATTCCTCGGTTATACGAAACAAATGGAACAGGATGAAATAATATAGATACCGTATGTTCAACTAACCCAACTAACGAACACGGATTCGAACTGAAGTTATTTGTCAAACTCTAAAGCGAAATATATTGTAATGTTGGGGCTGTGAGTAATCCGAGAGAAGGCTTTAGCGGTGAAATACATACATGTATCTGGGTATTAAATTTCTCAAGAAGTTACTCGCGATCGGTTAGTTATAGGTTGCACACCACCAAATGATCACCTTACTATTTATGTAGTAAATTGGCCTGGAACATGTCCAAAAAAAACCCCTATTTCCAATATTTCCCGACGACTAATAACATATCGTCAGAAAGCCTGGCTTCTGCCTCCAAACATATCGAAAATTGACGTGACCTTATGTACCATTTTTCCGAGCTATAGCTGGACGAAGATATGCCTTAAAATAAACACCCCCATGACGACGGCGGGGGGGGGGTGGGTAATGAAAATTTCCTGAAATTTATTTTTTATTTTCAAAGTGACCAAGAAACTTCTTGGTTATGAAGACTAACTATTGTAGAGAGATAAACAAAAACTATTACACAAAACAATTCACTTCCGGAATAAATATGGTCCAATCGCTGTAGCCGGTCTTCTATTCTCCAAGATAACCCTCGGTACAAGAATCGTTTAGTGGTGTGTAACCTATAGAGCAGACTTTCCAGGATATAGGCTGTCCACACAACTATCACAATCATACGTACGCGAAAGAACATTCGTACCGAGAGGGGTAAATCAATTGCCTCAAGAGATACGTTGAATAAATATTAACTATTTCCCATCAGTGTCTAGGCAGTGCATATGATTCATTGTTACAAGCAGGTAAAAATTATACGCTTTGACCTCAATCCGTTATAGAATTAGGTCAGTCATGTCAGTGGGCATTTAATTCCTGGTTTTTCTGCCTCTGGCTGTTTAACTGCTCTTACGTTATTAACATTCGAAGTTTGCTGTGCATTATTTGCCGGGAAATTGCACACACTTCCCTGCCGTTATGGACGATCGCAATGACTCCCATAAGTCACGTTCATGGTTTGGTGAATTCTCATTGTTCAATTAACCCTGGAGAGACATTGAGACATTGTGGGAGGGCTATACAAAAATATCAGTGAAACGTCTGGAAAGGAGAAATATAACATCCAATGTCAGATATGCAGATAAACAGTATATTGAAATTTGCAGATCAAAGTAAAAAATCAATTATTGAAATAAAACTTCAGTTATGGTACTTACGCATATGATGGATCAAAACTCATTTTAATCATACACGGAGAAACTATATTTAAAACTAGACATTGTTGGTACAATGACACGGTATTTCCATGACTTCCCCAAGCGTATCCTCTTGCTGTTGTGGGATTTAAATTAATGCAGAAGTAGAAAACATAATGTAATAAAGCGCCATATCCCACATAACGTGTACACAAAGTATAGAGCCTTGGTTATTATGTTGCGGCATATATACATTTGCCATATCACAGCAGTACATAAACGTATTACTATGGTCATTCGTCGCATATGCTACATATATTGAGTGGAAAAATTTTCCTGGGTGCTCTAGCTTCCGAGGCCTTAACTCGTAATATAAACTATCTCCCGTTTTGTGACATGTTTTAACAAGTGCCACGATTGCTAAACATTCATTCTCAACCACCGAATGCCTATTCTTTCCCATTGTATTCAATTAAATCATGAGGAAATCCGATATCGCCAATGTAACGCGACATCAATTGAATAGCCTACATGATCTTTGGAGCAGCACAGCTAAGTATTGCGCAGCTGAAAATTAAATTCATGTCGTGTTACATGTGTGATACCGAATGATAAATGAAGGGGTGAGTGAGAGAGAGAGTGACTGAATATGATTTAACGTCGCCTTTAACACTATTTTAGTCATTATAACACGTTTGGTTTCTATTCATTTCCACACCCGAAAACCACATGACTTACCATATGAGTGAAACAAACTTGAGTGCGACATTAAGCCAAATCCCCCCCCCCCCCGCACAAATAAGAGCCAACTTGTCATATAAGATGACATTAACTTAATCGATGCCTCTAGTGTAAAGGTGAAATGGACAACGCTCATTGAATGGGAGATGAAATCAACAAGTGACAACAATTACGGCGACAGAACCATTTACCGGCTTAATAGAGGGAAAACAATTATTTGATCGATATCTCTAAAAATATGATGGCTACAGTCTTAAAATCTCATATGCAAATACATATATATATTGTCTCAATAATACGTAAAAATACTGAGGATTGGATGAACAGTTTAATAACGGAATAAAAAAGTAGAAAATTTCCTAAATCGTAAAAAATCTCACATTCTTTCTCCGCCCTTTTTGAGATGAAGTAAGTTTCTGTTATTTCATGTAATGACCTACATGTATATTGCTATGCAGATTTCCAGTTCAAATGCCCAATAGTTGTTAGAGTATGGCCTTGTATTTGTAAAACTGTCAATGCTCACAACTGAAGAACCAAGGTCAATAACAGGTTGAAAATTCAGTGACAACATACTGGTATAATGGGGAACATTTGTCCCAAAGCACAGATGCATACAGTGTAAAGTTTTGGATAAAATTACATATGATACTTTTTACATTCTGCCATATTCATGGTCAAGATCTGATCGGATCGGGTTGCAGTCAGTACCAAAAGGAGACAATTCAGTGTGTGATGTCATGTTATTTTCTCTTGGCGCTCAGTGACATAGTTGTGTTTTAATTGGAAGCGGTACTTTCGATTTTCGGCCCTGTGTATCTAGAGAAGCAAGGTCAGTATCAGGTTGCCATTTCAATGACGGCATACCTTTGTTGTGAGGAACATTTGTACAAGATTACAGATTTCTCTGGGATATCGTTTTTGAGAAAATCAAGTAATCCTTTTCACCTTTGGTGATATTCAAGATGACGGTCAAATTGGATCGTTTCGTAACCAATGCCAAAAAACAGACAATTCAGTGTGTCACAATATCTCATTGTTTGCTGACTGTCAGTTTGATAGATTTGCAGCAAATGGAAGCCGTATTTTTTTATTTTGCATGCTTACCATTCTAAAGGTAATGGTCGTTGTCGAGTTCGGACACTTGCGACCAAATTGTGATGTGGTATATGTCACATGGCCCAGATTGCATTCTGATTGGAAAAGCCGTTCGAGTGCTGACCTCTAAAGTTTCACGTCCTACTGCGACGAATCTATATGGCAAAGGTCAAATTTAAGGTTATATTCTTTTAGATCATAAAAGTGTCCATTAATAGTAGAAGAATCAATGCCCTAGCATGTTTCCTTATAAAATGACAGTTTTTGGAAAATATTAAAAGGGAGATTACTACTCTTTCTTGTTAGATAATATATTGAAAATAAAACTACAGCATGGCTATACATAAGACTTAGGAATACTCTAGTATCTTGCAGATCTGCTGTTTCGATTTGGCTGCACACAGACGACACGGAAAACGTCACCAGGGAAGAGAACCCCGAACCTGCTCTTCTGACCTACTTAATTTATTGATTCGGTGTTGGGAATTTCTTAAAACACTTACATTCCAAATCTCAGTCAGATACTCTTATCCGTTTAGTCGGTATTCGCAAGATGAATTTTTAATTTGAGAGTTTAAAGAGGTCAAAAGGTCAAAGTCAAGGTCATGTGCCGAGACAATCATGCGTGACCTAAGTCAACTACCTATACGTGTGCACAATGTCTAAGCAGTACATAAAATCGTTGAGGTCGTTTTGCACTGAACAAAAAATTGCTCGGAAAATTGGAATAGAATAACAAATAGGTATTTCCATCTGAAATGGAAATACCTAATGATCGATTTAAACAAAACTGTACCATAATTTGAAGCACATTTATCTGATCACATTCATATCAACAGCATTTTTCTCCCGAGATCTGGAGTTTCCACAATCACATATCCGTTCGAATGACCATAAAGAAAAAATATACCCTTTATCAGCCTGATTATAGGTCTCAGTCTGTTGATAAAATTACGTTGCCGGAACTTAAATCAATAGTCAGTCCATTTTAGTGTATCGGAATAAAGCCGTAAAAGTTATTTGCTTTCCGATGAACACTGCTCCGGTGTTGAAATTTAACAAGAAAGAAAGTAAGAGTTCAATTGCCTTACTAGGAAATGTTGAAAGTGCAGTTGCTAGATTTGCAGTCATTAGGGAAATATTTAGTTCTGTGGCACGCTGGTGATTCCTTTATTACAGTTTTTACAGCAGCGTGAACTTTCAACATTAGCATATTACTTTTAGAATGGATTTCGAATGTTCATTCCATCGCAACGAAGACATTTTTGGCAGTATGCGTCTCTTGTCCCTTACAACGGTTCTTAGTTTAGCGTGGCCTTTCAGCAGAAGCCGTTGTCTTTTGTTGTCGAATGTTTATTCCCATCCAAGTGATGTTCATTTTACCGCATTCGTTCATGGGGTTGGCCAGACAATGAAACCCTTAAATCAGCCAACACGGCATGTAGTGCGACATCAAATTTAACTCGGCTGCCTTTTCAAAGAATGAGTGTCTGACGGTATGATTGTTGTGTGTCGAGCCGCAATCAGAAAGCAAATTTACTCGAAGTCCAGTGCTGTGTTAATTGTTGCGTTTTATAGTATTCTGTTGTCTGTTGAAATACATTGCTGTGTAGAATGGGAACGGAGGAATGCTGGACAAAGTCTTTGCTGCCTTGAAATGAACATTCGACGATGTGTCCAAAAGCAAACACCTATTATTGAAAGCTCCACACTCAAGTACGAACCGTAATATTGCAAACGTTTTGTGTTACATACAGTACCGTAGGCACAAAAAATCGGTATTTCGTCTTTCTAAACCAAAATTACCTTTTACTAACGAATTGGTATAGCGACCTTAATTGATCATGGAAAATGGCACAAAGGGGCAAGGATTTGGTGTAAGACCTCCCATTGAAGCGGTAATATCCTGGACAAAAGACTGACAATAAAACTTGCAGCAGATCCTTCGTCAATTATATTTCTGGAGTCTTACACAAAATCGTTGCCAAAAAGGCAAATTCTTTTCAGCTTAAAACAATTGCAACCAACATATATTTTTTTTTCTCCCCAGAATAGAAACAATTTATCAATATCACTACACAGTATATACCGGCTTGCTGAAACCAATGCCCGATGGCCTAACTATACTATGAAATTGAGTTGTATTTTCTAAATGTCATGGAATGAGTGCAACTTTCCAATATTACTCTCATTCCAATTGATAAAATATATTATATATGCCCTTGGTATATTCAATATGGAATGAGCTATCAATATACAAGAAATCTCCTCTATTTTGCACATTCTCAAGGCAAGGATGAGCCGAGATGCCTTGCATATAACCAGACATTGAATTTAAATGATTTTAGAAACGAAAGCAGTTCACGTTGACGGTGATTCTGATGAACAAGGGCTAATCGAACAAATGTTCCTTGCAATTTTTTTGCTTGACGAGGAGGCCAGACAAGGAAATGGAATCTAAAATACAACGCCTTTTCTTTCCTGATCGCTATATAACACCACACCAACTGTAGTCTCCATACGATAAACAAGGTCTGTCTCCACATGTCGTGTAACATGCAGACATGTGTTAGCTCGCACGCCCATAAAGGGAAGCATTTAATTGCAGGCTTGTTGTGTTTTACCCACGATATAGTGAAGCAAAGGCACTTTACAAAGTTAGCTATCAATGCGACCGTTCCGCTGTGTGCATAATTTCACCACTGTAATGGACAAGAGCAGAATACTGCCGAACAAATTCTTTATTGCGATGAAATGAACAATCGAAATCCTTTCTTATTCTAAAAGTGATATGCTAATGTTGAAAGTTCACGCTGTTGTAAAAACCGTAATATTTGTCAAACTCTATTATATTGTAACGTTGGGGCTGTGAGTAATCCGAGAGAAGGCTTTAGCGGTGAAATACATACATGTATCTGGGTATTAAATTTCTCAAGAAGTTACTCGCGATCGGTTATAGTTACAGGTTGCACACCACCAAATGATCACCTTACTATTTATGTAGTAAATTGCCCTGGAACATATCCAACAAAAAACCCTATTTCCAATATTTCCCGACGACTAATAACATATATCGTCAGAAAGCCTGGCTTCTGCCTCCAAACATATCGAAAACTGAGGTGACCGTGTGTACCATTTTTCCGAGCTATAGCTGGAGGAAGATATGCCTTAAAATAAACACCCACATGACGACGGCAGGGGGCGGGGGGTGTAATGAAAATTTCCGGAAATTTATTTTTTTTTCAAAGTGACCAAGAAACTTCTTCTTATTGTAGAGAGATAAACAAAAAGTATTACACAAAACAATTCCCTTCCGGAATAAATATGGTCCAATCGCTGTAGCCGGTCTTCTATTCTCCGGGATAACCCTCGGTACAAGAATCATTTAGTTGTGTGTAACCTATAGAGCAAACTTTCCAGGATATAGGCTGTCCACACAACTATCACAATCATACGTACGCGAAAGAACTTTCGTACAGAGAGGGGTAAATCAATTGCCTCAAGAGATAAGTTGAATAAATATTAACTATTTCCCATCAGTGTCTAGGCAGTGCATATGATTCATTGTTATAAACAGGTAAAAATTATACGCTTTGACCTCAATCCGTTATAGAATTAGGTCAGTCATGTCAGTGGGCATTTAATTCCTGGTTTTCTGCCTCTGGCTGTTTAACTGCTCTTACGTTATTAACATTCGAAGTTTGCTGTGCATTATTTGCTGGGAAATTGCACACACTTCCCTGCCGTTATGGACGACCGCAATGACTCCCATAAGTCACGTTCATGGTTTGGTGAATTGTTCAATTAACCCTGTAGAGACAGACATTGTGGGCGGGCTATACAAAAATATCAGTGAAACGTCTGGAAAGGAGAAATATAACATCCAATATCAGATATGCAGATAAACAGTATATTGAAATTTGCAGATCAAAGTAAAAAATCAATTATTGAAATAAAACTTCAGTTATGGTACTTACGCATATGATGGATCAAAACTCATTTTAATCATACACGGATAAACTATATTTAAAACTAGACATTGCTGGTACAATGACACGGTATTTTCATGACTTCCCCCAAGCGTATCCTCTTGCTGTTGTGGGATTTAAATTAATGCAGAAGTAGAAAACATAATGTAATAAAACGCCAAATCCCATATAATGTGTACACAAAGGATAGAGCCTTGGTTATTATGTTGCGGCATATATACATTTGCCATATCACAGCAGTACATAAACGTATTACTATGGTCATTCGTCGCATATGCTACATATATGGAGTCGAAAAAAATTCCTCGGTGCTCTAGCTTGCGAGGCCTTAACTCGTAATATAAACTATCTCCCGTTTTATGATATGTTTTAACAAGTGCCACGAGTGCTAAACATTCATTCTCAACCACCGAATGCCTATTCTTTCCTATTGTATTCAATTAAATCATGAGGAAATCCGATATCGCCAATGTAACGCGACATCAATTGAATAGCCTATATGATCTTTGGAGCAGCACATCTAAGCATTGCTCAGCTGAAAATTAAATTCATGTCGTGTTACATGTGTGATACCGAATGATAAATGAAGGGGTGAGTGAGAGAGAGAGTGACTGAATATGATTTAACGTCGACTTTAACACTATTTTAGTCATTATAACACGTTTGGTTTCTATTCATTTCCACACCCGAAAACCACATAACTGTTACCATATGAGTGAAACAAACTTGAGTGTGACATTAAGCCAAATCCCCCCCCCCCCAAATAAGAGCCAACTCGTCATGTAAGATGACATTAACTTAATCGATGCCTCGAGTGTAAAGGTGAAATGGACAACGCTCATTGAATGGGAGATGAAATCAACAAGTGACAACAATTACGGCGACAGAACCATTTACCGGCTTAATAGAGGGAAAACAATTATTTGATCGATATCTCTAAAAATATGATGGCTACAGTCTTAAAATCTCATATGCAAATACATATATATATTGTCTCAATAATACGTAAAAATACTGAGGATTGGATGAACAGTTTAACAACGGGATAAAAAAGTAGAAAATTTCCTAAATCGTAAAAAATCTCATATTCTTTCTCCACCCTTTTTTGAGATGAAGTAAGTTTCTGTTATTTCATGTAATGACCTACATGTATATTGCTATGCAGATTTCCAGTTCAAATGCCCAATAGTTGTTAGAGTATGGCCTTGTATTTGTAAAACTGTCAATGCTCACAACTGAAGAACCAAGGTCAATAACAGGTTGAAAATTCAGTGACAACATACTGGTATAATGGGGAACATTTGTCCCAAAGCACAGATGCATACAGTGTAAAGTTTTGGATAAAATTACATATGATACTTTTTACATTCTGCCATATTCATGGTCAAGATCTGATCGGATCGTGTTGCAGTCAGTACCAAAAGGAGACAATTCAGTGTGTGATGTCATGTTATTGTCTCCTGGCGCTCAGTGACATAGTTGTGTTTTAATTGGAAGCGGTATTTTCGATTTTTGGCCCTGTGTATCTAGAGAAGCAAGGTCAGTATCAGGTTGCCATTTCAATGACGGCATACCTTTGTTGTGAGGAACATTTGTACAAGATTACAGATTTCTCTGGGATATCGTTTTTGAGAAAATCAAGTAATCCTTTTCACCTTTGGTGATATTCAAGATGACGGTCAAATTGGATCGTTTCGTAACCAATGCCAAAAAACAGACAATTCAGTGTGTCACAATATCTCATTGTTTGCTGACTGTCAGTTTGATAGATTTGCAGCAAATGGAAGCCGTATTTTTTTATTTTGCATGCTTACCATTCTAAAGGTAATGGTCGTTGTCGAGTTCGGACACTTGCGACCAAATTGTGATGTGGTATATGTCACATGGCCCAGATTGCATTCTGATTGGAAAAGCCGTTCGAGTGCTGACCTCTAAAGCTTCACGTCCTACTGCGACGAATCTATATGTCAAAGGTCAAATTTAAGGTTATATTCTTTTAGATCATAAAAATGTCCATTAATAGTAGAAGAATCGATGCCCTAGCATGTTTCCTTATAAAATGACAGTTTTTGGAAAATATTAAAAGGGAGATTACTACTCTTTCTTGTTAGATAATATATTGAAAATAAAACTACAGCATGGCTATACATAAGACTTAGGAATACTCTAGTATCTTGCAGATCTGCTGTTTCGATTTGGCTGCACACAGACGACACGGAAAACGTCACCAGGGAAGAGAACCCCGAACCTGCTCTTCTGACCTACTTAATTTATTGATTCGGTGTTGGGAATTTCTTAAAACACTTACATTCCAAATCTCAGTCAGATACTCTTATCCGTTTAGTCGGTTTTCGCAAGATGAATTTTTAATTTGAGAGTTTAAAGAGGTCAAAAGGTCAAAGTCAAGGTCATGTGCCGAGACAATCATGCGTGACCTAAGTCAACTACCTATACGTGTGCACAATGTCTAAGCAGTACATAAAATCGTTGAGGTCGTTTTGCACTGAACAAAAAATTGCTCGGAAAATTGGAATAGAATAACAAATAGGTATTTCCATCTGAAATGGAAATACCTAATGATCGATTTAAACAAAACTGTACCATAATTTGAAGCACATTTATCTGATCACATTCATATCAACAGCATTTTTCTCCCGAGATCTGGAGTTTCCACAATCACATATCCGTTCGAATGACCATAAAGAAAAAATATACCCTTTATCAGCCTGATTATAGGTCTCAGTCTGTTGATAAAATTACGTTGCCGGAACTTAAATCAATAGTCAGTCCATTTTAGTGTATCGGAATAAAGCCGTAAAAGTTATTTGCTTTCCGATGAACACTGCTCCGGTGTTGAAATTTAACAAGAAAGAAAGTAAGAGTTCAATTGCCTTAGTAGGAAATGTTGAAAGTGCAGTTGCTAGATTTGCAGTCATTAGCGAAATATTTAGTTCTGTGGCACGCTGGTGATTCCTTTATTACAGTTTTTACAGCAGCGTGAACTTTCAACATTAGCATATTACTTTTAGAATGGATTTCGAATGTTCATTCCATCGCAACGAAGACATTTTTGGCAGTATGCGGCTCTTCTCCCTTACAACGGTTCTTAGTTTAGCGTGGCCTTTCAGCAGAAGCCGTTGTCTTTTGTTGTCGAATGTTTATTCCCATCCACGTGATGTTCATTTTACCGCATTCGTTCATGGGGTTGGCCAGACAATGAAACCCTTAAATCAGCCAACACGGCATGTAGTGCGACATCAAATTTAACTCGGCTGCCTTTTCAAAGAATGAGTGTCTGACGGTATGATTGTTGTGTGTCGAGCCGCGATCAGAAAGCAAATTTACTCGAAGTCCAGTGCTGTGTTAATTGTTGCGTTTTATAGTATTCTGTTGTCTGTTGAAATACATTGCTGTGTAGAATGGGAACGGAGGAATGCTGGACAAAGTCTTTGCTGCCTTGAAATGAACATTCGACGATGTGTCCAAAAGCAAACACCTATCATTGAAAGCTCCACACTCAAGTACGAACCGTAATATTGCAAACGTTTTGTGTTACATACAGTACCGTAGGCACAAAAAATCGGTATTTCGTCTTTCTAAACCAAAATTACCTTTTACTAACGAATTGGTATAGCGACCTTAATTGATCATGGAGAATGGCACAAAGGGGCAAGGATTTGGTGTAAGACCTCCCATTGAAGCGGTAATATCCTGGACAAAAGACTGACAATAAAACTTGCAGCAGATCCTTCGTCAATTATATTTCTGGAGTCTTACACACAATCGTTGCCAAAAAGGCAAATTCTTTTCAGCTTAAAACAATTGCAACCAACATATATTTTTTTTTCTCCCCAGAATAGAAACAATTTATCAATATCACTACACAGTATATACCGGCTTGCTGAAACCAATGCCCGATGGCCTAACTATACTATGAAATTGAGTTGTATTTTCTAAATGTCATGGAATGAGTGCAACTTTCCAATATTACTCTCATTCCAATTGATAAAATATATTATATATGCCCTTGGTATATTCAATATGGAATGAGCTATCAATATACAAGAAATCTCCTCTATTTTGCACATTCTCAAGGCAAGGATGAGCCGAGATGCCTTGCATATAACCAGACATTGAATTTAAATGATTTTAGAAACGAAAGCAGTTCACGTTGACGGTGATTCTGATGAACAAGGGCTGATCGAACAAATGTTCCTTGCAATTTTTTGCTTGACGAGGAGGCCAGACAAGGAAATGGAATTTAAAATACGCCTTTTCTTTCCTGATCGCTATATAACACCACACCAACTGTAGTCTCCATACGATAAACAAGGTCTGTCTCCACATGTCGTGTAGCATGCAGACATGTGTTAGCTCGCACGCCCATAAAGGGAAGCATTTAATTGCAGGCTTGTTGTGTTTTACCCACGATATAGTGAAGCAAAGGCACTTTACAAAGTTAGCTATCAATGCGACCGTTCCGCTGTGTGCATTTCACCACCGTAATGGACAAGAGCAGAATACTGCCGAACAAATTCTTTATTGCGATGAAATGAACAATCGAAATCCTTTCTTATTCTAAAAGTGATATGCTAATGTTGAAAGTTCACGCTGTTGTAAAAACCGTAATAACTCTCCCGGTGGGTCATCCTCACGTTTTGCAAGTAAATGTTTACCGTTTCCCTCGAATTTACGTAATTGCGAAAAGGGTTTAACACAATGTCCTTTAGCATTGCGTCCGACGGTCGCTTGTATTTTCACACACCGGCCTTGCTTCTGTGGTCAGTTCTTTCCAATGCCAGTCCGAAAAAAAATTGGGTGGCACACGTGCTCTTTCTCGAATGATTAATGGAATTTTCCGGTATCCTCGCGCTGGATCAGCGTTTAGGTTCGAATCCCGTGACGACAAATGTATTCTTTCCCTCTCAAAAATCATTTCATTTTTTTGTAAGCTCAGCTCAGTGGTGGGCTATACGCCATACCAAATATCATTTCATCGTTACAGTCAAATATGTATCACTAACCATACAATATAGACCTTAGTCGAAATAAATATCCATGTCGCCTCTCCTAGTGAATGCATTACGTATCTCAATGACGCTGTAATGGGACCAGCTCACATGAATACCGTGACGATCTTGTATCACATGATGTTATCACACGATGGTATAATACGATGTTCCAGGGGACTAATCTCGCAATATGTACATGTATATATACGGATGATGCCGACAGACGTCGGACTTAGATCACGTTCACATGCATAAACTTTCAATATTAACTTTTTAGACTAAGATAAGACAAACTGGGACATAATAACAGAGAATCACCACATTATTTGTATAAATATTGCTTCATTTACATGTATATATGGACCCTGTATTATTGGATTAGTAGAGGAAATAGTAGGAAAATCCAGTGAATTTAGTCAGATCATTTGTTGTACCTAATATATACTTACCGATTGACATGGTGTATTCCCATGAAACGAACAACCTGAGGAAAAATGACGAAATCTTCATCTTGGATAAATCAGTGAAATGCCACTTTCCTGTCGATTGTTTGCCTTCTTTGTGAACACCGATTGTTCAACTACATAATCCTCGATGTGTCTATCTGGCATATGCACGGCCTATAACTCGACGTGTGTTTCTCGAAATCTTCTTCAGTGAAAAGCATGGAACGCTTCTTGACAACTGCTAGAGTGTAACCGTTTGTGAATGTATTGCGTGTAATTTAAATGTAAGCTGACTGATTGCTCGTGTCTTATATACATCGCCTTATGAACCGTGAGTGATGTAGGAGAATGTCACGAAGAAGCCGCTATCTGATGAATAAACAACTCAATGCTATATTTCTCAATGGCATAAGACTGGAAAACTAAGATATGAGGGCCATTACAGAATTCTCACAATAATACGGCTTTTCATTCAGGTGAGCAAGTTCGGTGATTATTAAAATGAAAATTAAACTATTTCACACAAAAGATTTGCCTTGTATGAACACAGTGTTGCTGTTGTTTATTAAGTAGATCGGGTAAGCATTTAGTTCCTCGTCTTATGCCTCTGGCTGTTACTCTTTACAGCTTTGCAGGATCTGTCATGACGAACAACAGCCTTTCGTAATTTCCTTGTTCCACTTGAGTAAATATTAAGTAAAGCTTTTATTTCCCTAAATGCATGGTATTTTTACATTTTATTTATATATCCCACAAAAATATATCCAACAAAATCGTCATTTATACGCAAATTTCGTATCAATTGAAACTTGATATTGGCTAGAATATCAGCCATCTGACGGGAATTTTTTTTTTTTTTTTTTTTACACTTAATGTTCATTCTACCATCACTTTGGATTTGGGGGTTTCTCCTATGTAAGTACTAATGTCTATTGCCGACATGGTGAAGGGTCCATTTCCTGCGGATAGTTTTCTAACAATGTGATTAAGTGTATATTTTTGATTGAACCCTAAATCCCATCAAAATCCCTGCTATTTCTTAGATTCACTCGTTCATACAAAATAACTGATATGAAAAACAACTCGGTCAGAGCATCAGATACTTCATATATGCTCTTTTTTTCAAGTAATACACCACAATAAAAGAGTATTATTTGTGGGACTTTACCATTAACCCGTTTTCATGTAAAAGGTAACGAACCCCATTGATGCATCGAACCAAAACGACCACACACGTCGTCGAGTGAACATATGCATATAGCGACCCACAAATGGACTACCGACCACGATAGAGCAGAAATAGATGAAAGATTACAATATAGCAGTTGAATGTCCTATAAACAACGGTATGTCTGGGAGATATCTATCCAGTTACAGGGGATTTCATAATAGTTTACCGTTTGCGGCTGATGTGGTGTTCACAAACACAAACATGCCATGTTGCTCTAGTAAGTGTGAAGCTGAACAGATTTTTTTGTGTCTGAATTTGCAACCTTGCAAGTTAATTTCGTCTGTCATGCTGATGTATGATTTGGTGATGGGTTTTCAATCAGCCACTCAGCCAATGAGGATCATAGAAACACATAAAATGAAATAAACATGCTATTAGAAGTTGGCCACTGCCGATATGAGGTGCATTTGATGTTTTGATTCAGTTTAGGCATGTAATTTCTTATCACTAAAAGATATATTGGTAAACTATTATAAAATCCTCCGTAACTACTTCTACAGAAAAACTGTCGAACAGTGTATACATACTTTGAATCTGAGCACCTCTATATCGTGTCATTATACTGAAGCAGAGGAAAACTTCGCGTGTTTGTCACAATCGAGTGAACATGGAAATGTAATGAACTCAGCTGCAGTTATGACTAGAGTAAGTGGGACATCCTCATATTTCATTCCGAGGCCTGAATACTTCACTCCTGAATTGCTTGTGTGAAAGAAAATGCAAACATAACAGAATCGTTCATTTAAAAATGCACTGACGAATAACTGTAAAAGTTATCTGCCTGAATGTTTACACACTTATTCAAATATCATAGTCATGCATGCTCAGTATGCGACAAGGAAGTAAAAACATGGCATGGTTGTCAATATCACATGTTAAACTATACACTCGTTCAACGTCACAAACCTCTATATAATCGCCTTACTTGATATGTAGTAAATTGGCCTAGCACATCGTGAGAAAACTATATTCCCTAATATTCGCCGCCACAAATGACCCACCACACCAGGTAGCCTGGCCTTTTCGATCAAACATATAAAAAAAAATAGCATACATTCCCCAAAATTGTTTCGAGATAAGGGTTATCCTGCCAGACACATTCACGAAAATTTCGGAGGTGGCCAATCAAACTGGCTCAGATCTTTTTCCGTGGCTTTGATATATTTGAGTATTAAAATAGGCCACAGACCATTTCTGGTCCAGTCAGGTATAATGGTCAATCAAATTGCATCGCCAGGCAAGTCCTGATAATAATCTTACACCGAGAAACTGAAACAGAGGTTTGTGATCTTAACCGTAGAACTAACTTAGTGAAGTTACCAAAATGAATCTTACGTACATTAATATTTACGAACCTTGCTATAATTTCTATATATGTTTTTGTCTTACCTGTATATAAATATAGACAAAACTTGATGTGGAAACAAGACGACATGGTCTTCTAGGATCAGCCGTCTATCATTTGTCTGATGAATTACATATTTCGGATCTCTGAATAGTTTCGTTACTTCTAGCGGCAAAAGAGTTTAATCTTTCCCATTATACTAGGAAATAATAACGTAATTTTGCTCTTCTGGATAGAGTACACTCTCAAAACGCAAATGTTAGATTTAACATCTAGAGGGTTGGAGGAGGAAAAACATTTAGAAAGTATTGTATTCACCACTTTTAAGTGTTAAATGCAACATTTTAAGCGGTTGCATCTACATGTATCTTAAAAGTGGCGAAACAACACTTTCTAAATGCTTTCCCTCCTCCAACCCTCTGGATGTTAAATCTAACATTTGCGTTTTAAGCGTGTATATTTGTCGAACTAGCGTTACGGCATAAACCAAATACCTTCAAATACCTTCAACAGAGTTAATGAGATTACAGTGGATAAGGCTACATGTAACCGGAAAACAAGAGTATTTTTACTCTAACCAGTTGTGTACATTTACATGAGCAAATTTATCGGAGTACATTCATGTGAGCACATGTGTGGAAGTGTCACAGCGTCAGTTGTACGAATCTATATCCTGAAGAACATAATTATTTCTTCCTTGGTGTATACCTATTTACTTGATATTTACTTCTCTTTCACATTATATCTTATTCAAGCTTCGGGAAAAATGTGAACACAAACAGGTCTAGGGTTCTCTGATGACGCCACAGTGACGCCATCTTTTAAGCAGATGGTTTCTGTCGATTCTTCATTTGTTTAATTCTCAACATTTTTGCCACATGCCACAAATTTAGGGAAAATAACACATTAACCCAATTATTTCGTACAGCCTAAGATCTTCGATTTACCCATGATCCGTTTTCAGCGAATGCACAATCAAATTACAAAGTTCAGCTCCTTATTATTCGCTCTGAAGTTGCAGCATGAATCCAATATTCAGCGATTTATGCAAATGAGATTTAGTGATGTAATCAATTGAACTCAGATAATAACTGAATACGGTTATCACAGCAACCGGTTTACTGAGGTCTTTATTTTGTAAATCGCGATGGATATGAAATCTTCATTACTGAATATGCGGTTTCAATGGTTTATGCGATTCATATTTGTTGAAAAAATCGCTTCAACTGTAAGTTCCGGGAATTAAACGTTTGATTAAGGATCATCAGGATCTATGACATTTTTGAAATTTTTTGCCAAGTCCAAATTTCCAAAAACGCCCCTCATCATTATAATGCCCAAATTTTATGACAGAATGATACCATGGGACATGAAATGACAAAAAATGTATTTTTTTTTTTTTTTTTATTTTTTTCAATACCTTTGTGAAGCAAAAATGTAATGAAATGACAAAGAATTTCGTGAAGCGACTTTCAGAAAATAAATACTATAACGGGCCATGAAAACGCTAAATAAAATGACAACTAAGTTTTGGAGATCCTACGAGCGAAATTATCCATTTCGCCGGAAGCACGTGGCCGCACTTACATATTTCGACTGTGCAAGTGAACACAAAATACCGCTGAAATTTCGCCATTTTGCCTCCGACGTCACAAGGAAATAAAGATAATTCAATAGAAAATAAACTACAGCAGATATTAAATTCAAATTTTCCACAAATACACAGTTAGATACGTACATTTAAGTCCACCTGTTGGCAAAGAAATCGAATTCAGCGCTTTGAAATCACACAGGTCGGAATGGGACAGTGCGTGCTTCTTTCTCAAACAAGGTGACCCATCACAACTCGTACGCGCAAGTAGCTGTGTCGAAGGTATTGTCCATAACATGTATAAACATCAAAGAGGCATCATAATTCAGTAACATATGGTGATATTTAGAATACAAACTATTTAATTGAACAGTTTTAATGGTGAAAATCATTTTTGGAAACCTCCTTAGAGATGTACTTTTTCTAGCCGCCTTACTCTAATATCCTGTCGCCGTCTTCTCGAGAAATCGCGCGAGATTGTGATAAGTTGTGAAAGTGAGGGGAAAAAAGATTATTCGTCTAATTACATCAAATTTAGACAACAAAGATGGTATTATAGTGAATTTCGGTGAGTAGCACTCCGATCTGAATGATTCTGCATTCCGATCGCATGTTCTGAAAGCATTTGTCAATGAAAATGGGTGAGCGTAAACGTGTGTAGAGGAATGACATTAACCCTCATGGCCGTGTGCCAACAACAACAACAATACGAAACAACAACAACATGTTGAATGACTGTCTCATTCAGATGACTTTGATTGACAGGTGTTCAGTTTTTTGCGAAGGGTTAATGCATAGAGGCCGGAAAAAGTCCACCTGAGCAGGAAGAAATGTGAATCGCCATTTTCCCGAACAATTCAGTTTGCTTGACCACGTGTAGCATTCTATTTTCCAACAACTTCAAGTAGGTCATTCTTGTTGGACCTCAACGAAGAGATGATTCAACTTTATTCGCGAGTTAAATAGTCACCACATTTCTTCAGTTTCCAAATTTTGCTTCAAAAAAAACGCTTCATTTTTGATCAATTTTGTTCCACAAAGTCATTATTTTCGAATTAGTTCAAAGAAATGCCCATATTTTCTTGCGTTTAATTGTGTTTCCTATCTTTCTGGGATGAAATAATGCGCCCTTGATAATTTAGTGCCTTTTTGAAAATTTCAACCTGACAAAAAAATGTCAAAATCTCTTTCATCCCCCTTGGCCTTAACAGTTGGAGGGGGTAATCATATGTAAAGACCAAGCCAAGAATGTATTTATCAAATACAAAACAAATCTTTATATACAAGATATCCCGGGTATATATGGTCCTAAAAAAATGGTTGTGATCACATTTACTTGAATTCAATAACACAGAATAAGTCTAATCTTTTTGCTTGACAGTTCAAGTCTAGATAGTATAAACAGTTCACAGTTAACAGTTGATGAAATGTTGAATTGAGGACACTTCTGCGCGTCCATAAATTATATCAATTATGCACTTTCGCAAATAATGTTCAACAGTACGAATTCAGTCCATTTCGTTATCAATTACCAGTACGATTTGATAAGTACGATTTGGTGAGTAAAATACAAGCAGTTCAGGCCGCAAAATGCAGACTTTCTCCAAGTAGAATATATAGCCTATTTTAGAAAATCTGGTATGTTTCTATTTTAGGATAATGTAACAGGGGTTGTTACGATATAAATATAACGCAGAGTCTCCAATGTAAATCCAGATATGAAGGTGTTTATCCACAAATAAGCAGCCAAACATAAAATATACACGACAATCGGTTTTCCAGATACAGTAATTTTGGAAATCCAAAACTATTAAAACGCAGTGTCCGTACAGAGTTTGGTTATCCAGAAAACTCAACATAATGACAGAATGTTCAAGTTTTATACGAAGATATGACAATGAACCAACATGGCAAATGGACACAGAAACAAGACATAGAACTAGAAATACAAGTTTGACCAAACATATAGGTAAGAATATAAAAGAAGCTATTAAATAAGAAAGTACTAAAACATGTGTGCGATCCACACATCCGTTCAACAATCAGACCTCACGTAGGGTTTTCCTCTTAGTGGTCTAGCATTACTCTTTTGTCAGCCGGTTAATTGCAATTAACAAAAGACGCATCAGCTCTCCGGTATATGGTTCAGTATAATTGTTAGCTAAAGAGAAAACCTTAAAAGTGAAGTTATGGCAGGAAATATAAGTTACAGAATTATGATATAAGTTGAATTAAAGTTTAATAAGAAATGTTGAATAAATAAAGGTAGTTGAAGCTCTGTTACAATTACCCTCCGCTTCCGAAAAATGATGACTCCCGGCATCAAAACAGCAGAAATAACAAGCATGAATCCAAAACAAATATCATCAAAATACTTTCATAGAAGAAACTCGAATATCATCTTGTCGGATTTATAATGTTCATTGTGATGAGAATGCCAGACTGATGCGATACGTGCGCTGATGTGGAGTGTCTTTGGGTATCAAACTGGACATAGGAAGATGAGGTGATGGCATGTTCAACCGTCGACCAGAGAGATCTGACAAAATCAGTCTGCCATTAAGACGACGCACAGTTTTGATATGGTTATATAGAGCACTGATAGGCTCAGTTGTTTTATACACAGAAGTGCCCATTAAATCTTCCATATCAAGCGAACCGATCATGTGGGCATGAATTGTTCTAACGCGCACAAATTCGGGGAAGTTGTCGATTGTCGGCATCGTTGCTGGGGCGTTTAGCTAACCGCGGACCTGGAATGCGTGCGTCATGCGTCTTAATGTATAACACGGCATTAGAATCCAGGTCATCTTCCAAGACCCAGCTATTCCGGGTAGCACAAAGTCCTTTCCATTTGACCAAGAATGCCACTTGATGGTCTCTGGTTACCCGCCGTTTGAGCACTTCCTCAGTTACCTTTTCTTGTATTGTCGACGCATTTTCTGGAACCGTGTGGGACAAATGTTCGGGACCGGTTGCATAATCCTCACATGCTAAAAGCCCCGTTGTTTCTCCATTAGGAGATAAAAAATCAGTTTGGCTGGCAGAAGAACAGAATAACGGAAGTACAGTCACTGTACCACAGGATACAGTGGAAACCTCCAAAGTTTGACTGTTGGCCTCCTTCATTATCGGGGTAGATGTTGTTGTTCCTTCAGATGTTGTGGCGAGTTCAGTGGGTTGATGGAGTATAGAGGGTCGTTCGTCAAGAATATCAGAATGTGCACATACCTTTACCGTTTTCGCTGCCAGGCTGTCGGAATTCTTTTTCGCAATAAAGCTGTTCATCCGTTCGTGATCTCGACGTCGCTGTGCTGCTGATTTCTGCCAAGTTGGTCGGAAACTCTGCTCCGGTGCAGGTTTTGTCCATGTTAGGTTTAGCTGTACAACATTGTCGTCTTGGTGCATGTTCCAAGTAAGTGTGTAGTCTTGTACGCCTAGTGTTTGAAGAACTGGCCGGAGATACTCTGGAACTATGGATTGGAGCATTGTCGAATGATGGGTGAGTGTAACAACGGTGTTGTTACGTATATATGAATGAATGAATCAAATGACGGAACACAGTCTTGTTGATGCAAGATGAGAAAAGTGATATATTTCACAGTTTCGACACAGATCAAACATACGGTTCAAGAATGTAGTTCAACTCGGTTCTCCGATGGAAATAAAGTATATAGTCCGTGTTAGTTTGGCGATCCAAACTATAACTTGCAGCTTAAAAAGTATTGGTCGGTGATCCGAGATTCAAAATAACAGCGATGTGTATACGATACAAGATGGACGTCCAATCTAAAGATAATGGTAAACGATCTGCTTATATAATCAAATTTGGAGCAAGTTAACAGTAACAGTTGGCATGTAACAATACATAAACAGGAACGACAGGTTTGGCAGAACCAGAAGCGTTACATACAAGAGAGAATTACATAATAAAGACAATCAATAAACAGATCCATTTCCTCTATATCTACAGACCAACCCAGCAGAACAATTGAAGAGCCGACTGAGATGGCCTGACACTTAGCTACGGAAGGACTCAAGCTGGGGCACTTAAGAGTAAAATGACATTTAACAATAGCGCGGCAGACTGGGAAAATAAGACGAAAGAATAATGTTTCAATATACAGCTGACGAAAGGACAAATAATGGAAATATATTTAGTACGGATATGTATAGGACAGAAGTTATATGTTTAATGTATAGAACTGATTCAGAGTTATGATCTGCAAAAATATATAAAGAATATATTTATCGGTGAAATGATTAATTTTAAAATCAAAACGATAAAATGTGCAAATAATAAAAACATGTATAAATGAGATTAATATGCAAATTTTGAAACTAAATTAAAATAATATAAAATCTACAGCAGTAGCGCTGTTACAATAACATACCTCCAGCATCAAATAGTAAATTTCTCCAAATCTATTGGCACAATCGTGCACAAATAAATTCCCAATACACAGCACGCAGTGCTTCCATGTAGAACTCTCTACATATAGACGTATCTCGCGTCTCACCGGACCCCGTCCTGATCAGCTGAATTTCTCAGTCAGAATGAACTTTCTCGCTCATTCCCGGGTCTAGGTATACAGATGGTACATTATGTAATCAGCCTGTCTAAACCGGTTCTGGTCAGCTGAATTTCTCAGTCAGAATGAACTTTCTCGTTCATTCCTGGGTCTAGGTATACAGATGGTGCATTATGTAATCAGCCTGTCTAAACCGGTTCTGGTCGACTACTCGCCTCACATCGCTTTAAATGAAGGTCTATAGTTACATGTAAACACTAATTGACTGCACACCCTCTCTAGCGAGCTCTACGGTGAATAGCGAACAAATAACTTATGTTATACAAATGCCGTCTTTCATACAACACCATATTTCTGAAACTATTGGTAGCGAAGTAGCAAAAGGGATATCCGATAATCTGTCAACACAATGTTCATGAATTACGAAACAGTCAAAATCCTTTGTAATTTGACCAAAAATCCTTGCTATTTCTGTATTTTTTACCAGTTATTTATGTCGGTGATTATACCTGTTTTTGACCAGATGTTGTAATTGTTATTGAAACCGATG
Source organism: Hanleya hanleyi (assembly GCA_036873755.1). Taxonomy (NCBI): domain Eukaryota; kingdom Metazoa; phylum Mollusca; class Polyplacophora; order Lepidopleurida; family Hanleyidae; genus Hanleya; species Hanleya hanleyi. Next base: position 162,378 of record JAVTVY010050576.1, on the reverse strand, counting down.
GAAAACAAAGCATCTTATTAAATACACATCTTATTTGCCCAACATTATTAACTTTATCATAATGCCTTATATCAAAGCACATTTGGATACTCAACTTGTATCTGATCCAAGAATCATTAAAATGGAATATCTCCTCAACCAATAGAAATATGTGCATCAAATAAATGTAAAAGAGCTAATGCTTGAATATATAGTCCTTAAATAACAATGAAGATAATTGTACCAGTGCTGGAAGATGACAGTAAGTAAGATAATCATCTAACTGTGCGACTGCCTCAGATATCCGATTTTTGTTAACTGCTCTAAAATGTGTAAGAGACAACTGAAGACAGTGTCTGATGTGACAAAAGAGAGAGCACGACGACGTCACGTTATATTGCCAATCTGCACTCAAAACAGGGTCCGACGTCTAAACATCAGACTGCGTGTTTACACCAGGGTCAAACCCTTCCATTGACAGTGATTTATCCTGTTTAACCCTTCCCGTATTCTGCCCTGTGGAATCTACCGCGGATACCATCCTCGTTGACTGTAAGTTTCTCCGTTAAATCAAGATATAAACAGACAGTGCCAACGTGCTGTTCCACCTGTCTTCCCTCCAGCGATTGGTCATTTGACCCGCGCCATTTTAAATTATTACGAGCATTGTCATTGGATCACTATTTATAGGAGCCATTCCAATCTTCATAAACAGCCACACGACTGTCTCGATTGACCCATCACGTAGACCGGCCTCATTTTCGATCTTAAAATCTGCCGTCTAATTGGAAAAATGCTGTTGTTGCTGCATCAGCAAGTAATTGGCCATCCGTATGAGGGTCCAGTATTATAGGCTACCCATACTGGACATTTTCTAATGACGACAGGAGAAACAGCCACGCGACTGTCTCGATTGACCCATCACGTAGACCGGCCTCGTTTTCGATCTTAAAATCTGCCGTCTAATTGGAAAAATGCTGTTGTTGCTGCATCAGCAAGTAATTGGCCATCCGTATGAGGGTCCAGTATTATAGGCTACCCATACTGGACATTTTCTAATGACGACAGGAAGAGGTTACATCATGTAAATATGCATTTCATCTTCCCGGATCAATTCGGCATTAAATATTCTTTTTGTTTTATTTCTCGGCTTTTAATTCGTGATTATTCTCAACCCAATAACTAATCTTACTGACAACCCGGACCCTGTAGGGTATGCATAGTATGGTGTTTACTGCCTTGTTTGATTTAAGTTTCAGTTGGGTCACCCCCAGCGACACCACAACTAACCTGGCCCGTCCAAACAAACGTCACCACACCTGAATTAGCGAAGGATACGGCAATTGAGAATTAACTTGTTGTGCATGTCATTGGGACTATCGTTCATTGTAGCAAGTTCATATCGAGAATCACCTTCTGGATTTAGCTGGATTACCAATTGATAATTTGTCGCAACAAAATATTAACTCTGTCCCTGGGTCATTGGGATTGTTAATATACAAAAACTGACCTGGTTAGTGCTGGGATCAAGACCCTATCTTGGGAGGAGTTTCGTTGGTTACGTGACGTTTTCCTGCACCTGTGGGAGCAGTCGTTAACTACATTTTAGATACGTCTGATCCATATAGAGCATTTCTCGTACAGCAGACAAAAGTCGCAATTTTATGCTGAATTGTTGTTAGTATCATCGTTCATGCCCTTGAATAGTTTATTTGAGTTGTTTCAAAAGAAATGATATACTATTTGTACAATTTATCAATCTGGCCTGTTCACAATCAAAGACGAATCAGCGACTGTTGTTATTTGGACGCAAAACGAGAGTATTTTATCTTCGGAAAATATTTGGCCATCATCAGAAGTATAACTATACAGCCGTCATTAGCTGATAGCGTATCCTAGAATTATCCGATTTTAATAATATATTTGCAGTCCTGACGAAACACATGTTTCAGATATATATGGACTGATGTATTTCTCTGCTGATTTACGAGAAATGCGAGTTTGCAGCCATTTGAATGTGAACTTTCGTTCAAATATGGGGAGGGGCAAACGGAGAAAACCAATGACTGTTCCCCGTGTCACGTGATATAAACACAGATATTGAAATGGAATTGTCTAGCTTTCGTGGAATAAAAATGAAAGTAATCGATCATTATAGATTGACAATAAAATGGACTTCGCGTGTGACTTGAAATGACGGGATTGGATACCACAGAAAATCATTTAAAATAAGTTTTAATTTCAATCATGTACCAAGAATTAGAGATTTTGACAAATAAATTAAAATTGACCCCCGCTCATACGCAATCCACACAGTAAATCACCACGTGCCCAGAACGCGCACACGTGCGACGGATACGAGAATTGTTCTGTACGACATCCGATCCCAAGCCCGTAGTTATTAGGAGATTTGCCACAGGAGATAATTTAACTTGGTGCCCGTGCCATTGGGATCAACGTTAAGTGTAGCAAGTTCATATCCAGGATTACTTTCTGGATTCAACACAGGCGAGTTACCGATGGCGCGATGGAGAGTATTATATTGGGTGCCATCTGTCTCATTGGCCTCTGATGAAACGTTTAAACTTGTGCCTTTCAGATGGTCATATACTGGATCCTGTGCGTCCACATGATCATACATGTTCATGTCCTTGTGTAGATATTGTGATTCGTTTCCGAAGACAATGTATGTCTTCGTTGTCTCGCTCGTTCGTCTCTGTGGATCGACTGCATACTGTATTATTGATGGATCGGGATCAGCTACCAATTCATAAGCTTCACTGTTCTGTTTATCTGGCACTGTATCAGAGCTAGGGTGTCCTGCTGATAACGACTCGAGGTTTGTATTATCTGTGGATTTTTTTCTTCGTTTTCTTCTCCTTGAGAAACAGAAAACAATAAATCATATCATTCAATTATAGATATGAAGTTCAAGGGCACGATTTAAATATATGAAATATAAATGAAAAAGTTTATTCCAGTGAGTTAAGTATAGTGCGATTACAGACATGGACCATGCTTTGCCATACACCCTGTTGTACTTGCTCACCGAATGGCCTCGCGTAGATGAATTGATAAGCATCTACATGTATAGCACTCACCTGTATGCCTCCTGTTCAGATGGTCGTACATTTGTTGCATAAACTTGCGGATAATAAGTGGTTTATCTGATTTATTATTCTAAAGTCAACTTACCTGAGGAAGATGATGATGACGATGATGGTAATGATAAGAAGGAAAACTCCTGCAGCTAAACATCCGACCAAAGCTCCCATTGTAAAGTGACCTACATGAATGCGGAAAGGATAACTTAGTTTGTATGGCAGAAAGTTACTAAATAAATTTTAGAACAAACACTCATGTATTTTATTTGCTAAAGCATGCTTGTCTGATCATTGTAGGCATTGCGTGAGTGACAAATCATTGCCTATGAATTGCATCCGGAATTTGCATACATCGTGTGAACGCACAATAACACAGATTCTGGAAATGGCAACATAGAAGGAGGTCATCACGAGTCTATGTGAAAGTCATGCTGATTGGCTAGAATTATGAATGTGATTATGAATTATTTCAACGTTATTTAAAAATCAGAGGTCATTCGATGTACCCCACCCCTGCCCACATTCAGTATACAAATACCGCAGCTGTTCGTCTACTTTACCTCTGTTACTTGAACCTGTCACACCATTGTTTTCAGTATCCGTTGACCCAATAGGACATGGTGGTGATGAAATGACTGGCGCTTCCCATGTACTATAACTTTTACACGTTACAGAGAAGTTACTTGATTCTGTAAGTTACAATTTAACAAGAAGGAAGTTTAGCAGATTCGGCAGTGAAAACGAAGAAAACAATTACATGCAATGTATGTTATGACCAGATGCATGGAAATAGTTTTATTTTCAACTTTATCCGGGATAATTTTAATTCGTTTTTATATAATAAGAATTAAAGAGATGCTTTCAATTACATCCAACTGATCAAATAAATTGATGAAGAAGAAAATATTCTGCTGTGAATTTGTCTAATAAGAACAACTTTTCAAATATGAGCTTGTGTTGCGCAACTTCAAGCTCCGTGATTATTAGAGAAACCAATAGTTGGCTTTATGAAAGATGAAATATAACCCAAATTACTTTCCACAAAATTAGAAGAATTTCAGCAAATAATTGTACTATATTTTAAATATTTTCCTTTTGATAGAGTTTATAATTAAAACAATATCGCAGTAGTACCTGCATCATTTACTCTCCACCATATATTTCTCGGCTTCTGTTGACAATACGTGTTGAAAAAAAGCTGGAGATTTGCAAATGTTAGGTTCTGGTAAATATTTGGTGCATTCACCCTGGAATAATTTGTATAATTTTCTGAAAGCACCACGTCGGTTTCGAATTTCAAAAGCATCTTCAGCTCAGATATTGGTGAACATTTGTAGTCATTGTCACATTTAGGCTTTAAAACAACATCCACTGCTGTCAAGTTAAAGTGCATTATTGGCGTATGACTGGAAACAACACAGGTACAGTTAGTCACACTCGGTGATCTATCCGGGAAGTAAGCCAGATCTAACGATGTCAGGTCTGTCTTGGTTTCATCACCACACATGTCCATGATACTGGTGTCTGGAAAATGTTAATAAAACTTGGTATCAAAATAATACCCATTCCAGTAAAAGGGACCGTAACCCTGTAAATCCTGGCAATGGTCATGGTCTCGTTTGTCAATATTCTATTGTTATAACCTCTATCATTCAGAATGTTTTCATTGACCCGGCACTATATTCGGATCGCAAGCTTAAGCATGACTTCATTGATACACAATTATGATAACATTTGATTGTGCTGCAATCTGGCGATGCTCAACTTCTTTAAACAGAATTTTAATACTGATTCATTGATGCTAAATTTGGCTGAAAAAAAATGCTGTTTAATATCAAGAGTGTGAATTTAATTGTATATTGTTTAGAAATCATGGCAATAACTAATTACCTTTGCATACTGATATTTTAATTTGAGCAATAAATATCTCACAGAATTTATTACCATTGATACAAGAATACGTCATGGATATCAAATTAGGTCCAACGTTGATACAGTTTTCATCTTGTAGTCTGGGTAGATCATCAATGTCGTCACTCAGCTTAACTTCACATCCACGCTTCCCTGAACATTGCTCAAAAATCTTATCGTCTTGAATACTGTCATTTCCGTATTCTCCACGGAGGAACTTGGCACACTGGAACGGTGCATTGGGTTTCTGATAGCCATACAGTAGAGAATATATTTCCACACGCCTTGTGCCATCACGATCCCCTCCAGTGCAAGCATCATCTCGTAGTTCTTGGTTCTGTACAGTTATCATATGGACACAATCTGCAATGGTTTTGAAGAAATTCTTTGAAGTGAACAACTTTGATACTTCTTAACTAATGGCATTTGCTTAATCATACTTATAAATCCTCACTGCTGAAAACCAATATTGCGAGCAAGCATTAAATGAGCTGGAAAAATAAACAAATGCTTAAGTACCTCCAACAGGCTCTATTTTAGAATATATGCTGATCCTTCGGGAATTGCAACATATACTGCAAAAACAGCCAGGGCTGCAACCGCCCTGTCCCTATGCTGCTTCTGGAACTCATACTAATATAACCCAGGCGGCATTAAAGTTAACAGCAGTTTGTCTCTGATGTTTTCAGTCTTTTCTTCCACAATTAAGTATACTGTAGCCATGACGGAGGATCATCGATGGCTGGCTGTCCAGCATATTGTATTGTGCAGCCAATTTCTAGAAAGACATCATCCCGAGTATGCATGCTGCAATTCCAGCATGGATATCCTATTTCATATTTGACATAGTCCGAGATTCCTCTTGGACTAAAGGAAGTAAATGACGTCACTTCTTCCAAATGTTCATGTTCCTGGTAAGATATGCTATATGCACTATATGCCTAACAGTTTCATCATTGGATTTAGTTAACTTTTACTGAGTTATGCATACTTAGGATGTTCCGAGTTTTTCCTGACAATTTTCTGACAGTGGTACCCTGTGTTCTGTACAGGTCGTTGAAAAGTGCTCGTCTCGGAACACAGTTCGCTCTCTTAAAAAATCTTTGGATTGTTATGTGGCTTCGTACCTCCCACGCGAACACGAGTGGTAGTGAACAATATCGGTATGTAGTTTGGGACTAAGATACAAGTAGATCAGTTTTCCAGAGTCGCACAGAAGCTATTTAACTTGGGGAGTAATGTCGTAATTCATGCTGACTACATACTGCAGTCCTGGTAGATTCGGGGGATTCTTGTCGACCCCTGAGAATATAGTGTTATCAACAGTTCTACAAATCTGTAAGAGAATAGAGGTCATGTTTTCCTCAATTGACCTGCCTGTGTTATATCGTGTGCACAGGCATGGCGACCTAATTCACAACCAGTTCGAACAATTTTAAAGAATTTGGTCCTTAGATAAGGTATACAATGTTTCAGAAAGATAACAATTATGAGTGACTCTTGAAAACAGCAAAAATGTTATGAGTTTTACAACGATATGATATGGGAACAAAGAAAACGTGCCAGAAATGCTCTCACCATAGGTACTGATGTGTGTGGATGTGATAGGCCGTCTTGTAGCTTACCTGTATGATGAATGAACACCATAAGAGCTGAAATGTAGATCTCCAGGACTCTCCATATCACCATGGTTACATGTAGATGTTAATCTAGAAAAATAAATTGAGTTAATTTAGAGTTTTGAGAATTTAGAGTCTTGAGAATGGCCAGAACAAATTGTAATAGGATAAAAATTCACACAAAATTTGCTGGTCGCTATAAATTTTAATTAAAAAACTACGTTTTGAATTTTCGCCCAATTGATATAAATGCTCGAATATAATTCAGAATTATACTTTATCCATTTTGTCAATTCTCTTATCTTTGATTTACAACAAATTGATTTACAACACATCTTGCATGTCCATGATTAAACCATTTAACTTGTTAAACAGTCCTGGCTCTTTCCCCTAAACATTTTATTTTGAATCTCTGCCTGCGACAACTGCTAACCTTTCCCTATACTTATGTTTTCTTTCACGTGGCATATTGTCCTCATGTGTGACTGAACAACTCAACTTTTTGTTAAAACCGTGCTGTGCATATTTACATTATTCACGAGAAGCGTCTTGAATTTAACAGAAATTGAGTTATTTTTTCTCTGGCTCCTTCATTCGTCCGTTGCTTGTTTTCATCATACCTTAACAATAGCGATACTCATCAAATTTACACCAGAGGTTCATTTAACCATGAAGCAGAAACCAGTTGAATTTTATTTCCACCAATTTCATTTAGGCCATCGGGTCATAATAGATTCATCTTTCATTAATGTCTTGTTACACCTGTTGACCGAGTATGTCTATGATAAAGCTTTCCAAATTCACAATACATTTGCATCTGTGTCAAAATATAATCCACTTGTCTTCGGTTCCAGGGAAAGATTTTTTATTTGTTCCTAATGCTCTTATACCAATTATTCCTTGAATTACAGACTCGGAAATTCTTCAACGGATGACGGCTAAATAGACGCTAGTACTCTATGTACCCACTATATCTGCTCTACAGATGTCATATACCCAGAGGTACGGCTTATAACGTTGGACACTCCGGTTCTCGTCAGATCACCGAAGTTAAGCAGCGTTAAGCCTGGTCAATACTTGGTTGGGTGACCGGGTGCTGTACTGGCTGGGCTGATCAGTGTCCAGGGTAATAGGAACTGTGAGCACTCTCGTGTTCTGGCACATGTAGGCTCCGTCGTGATATGACATGACACAGGGTTGAAAACGACGTTAAACCCTACTACTCACCCTATACTGCCCCTGGATATGATCTCATACAGGCATATATTTGATCTATTTTCTCCCAGGTTACCGGGTTACTGTTAAAAATGGCCATGACCTGTATTTTCTGGGTCAATATTTAGGTTTAATAGTTGAATGGCACAGTCTCTGTCACAATGGTTGCTACATTGTTAAAACATCGAAACTTTGACAGAACGGTGCAATTCTGACGAATCAGATTGATACTTGAGTAATTCTTACGATGGTTCGTGTGTCTCCAATTCATTACTGTTTTCCTTGAGCTTTCTAGCTGTAAAATTCGAATAGTGTACCGTTTTGGTGGACTATCTTTAATCTATGCAAATTCCTGGAACGGCGACGCGAATGAGAAGCACTTTTGCCCTGAAAAGTGACACTGGTCACCATTTAGAATTAAAAAAATGTTTGCGACAACATCATGTTCATATTGCTTGGTGTGATGACTTTCTGCCTTGGACATGACTTTTTGGCGTAAAACACCACGATATGCTTTTTGCACGATTTTGTAGCTCATAAATCAAGAAACTGCCTCATGCTTTCGTGAATGCAGCTTCATATTGCTTTAGTAGAATAGTGTGAAACCCCTTTGATATAAATTTACGGTCAGGCTGCTCGGATATTTGTCCTCTGAGGTTTGAATCCGGAATTTAGGAAGCCGGGGTCTGACATAAAAACTAGGTTGTTCACAAAATGTCTCCAGGACAGCCTAACAGCGCCACAGATACTGGTGAAAAGAGGATGCTAGTACATGCGACTTGCACATAAGTCCAATTTAACCCTATCTGGGGACACTTTCATCAAGCTTCGTACGCAAGTTTTTTGCGTATATTTTGCGTATTCAATTTCGTAAATCAAAATGGACTTTCACTAAACTTCGTACGGTACGAATTTGCGTAAATCTGTGCGTAAATCTACGGCAGCTTCTGAGGTGACGTACGAAAATTTTCTTGCGTAAATTCAGTTTATTTACACCACGTGACTTTCGGCGATGACCGTACAACCTGCAGTTTTCGATCAAATACCTTTCAAATTGTGTCCCCAGTTGACTTTCAAGTCATCGCACTGATCATCTACAATCCGTGTATTTGTGTAGATCTCAGTTTCATTAAAATGGGTACGAACTCTGGGTCAAGTTTTAGTGGCAAAGAATCAAACTCGCTTCTTTCTTTCGTGTCCCGGTATGCAGATGCATTTCAAATCACTGACACTGGTGTGATGATGATTAATTGCGTTATACTCGCCTGTATTTATTATTGCTATCGACTTCTCCATAATCACTTCGAAGTGCCGGTGAAGGGGGGGGGGGGGGATCGAGGCAAATACAGTAGCAGCTTGCCTGTGAAAGCTCTCCTGGGCTGAACACAGACACAATAGACATCAACAGTTAAATACCAAATACCCTGATTATCAAATCGTAATTTTTGCTTGAGTTTCGCACTGGCAGAATTTCGCGTGATCAGAGACGACACTGTACATGCATCTTCATGCACTGGTTTGGATAGGCTGGTTTGGATATTATTATCAGACCTTATAATTTTGCCCAGCAATGAGACTTGAGTATATCCGGTACGAGCCCCTCAAAAATGTGAATTTCTAGGTGTCATTTCATACAATTTTTGCACTTTTGTTTCATATTTATAGCCTACTATCATTATACGTATTTCATCCTTCACAGGCTCCAGGCCATAAATGGGTGATACTTTACAACCAAGGGAAATTTTGAACTTACCGACTCCTTCTTCTGCAAACTCAAGCAATTTTGAATGATCCTTGGTTATCTTAGAAACAATTTCATGAAAATCCCCAGATGAGTGAGATTTTGATATAGCTGCGTGAGAATGCCAAATGTGTGTCAGTTTCACGTCGAATGCGTGAGAATTAACAGGTCTGTTATTATCTATATGGTATGATATAAGTTGGCCAAGGAACCGTGAGATACAGAAATAAATCAGACAAATCAACAATATTAGCACCAAATCCAGGTCATCAAAATCACTGACAATCAAGTTGGATTCTTTAATATGAACAAGTCGTTTACATGTACAATCTAAGCCATGGTTAAATAATCGGGACTGTTCATATGAATACCATGAGGGTATAACTATTATATGTTGTTTATTGCGCAATTATTCCAATACAAGAACAGAAGCATCAGGTCTGGAATGGCAGCTGTCAATCCATCAAGAGTGTCCTACTCTGAATATCAAATCCTAGGACAGAATATCTGGATTTAGATATTGTATCTAGGCTCTGAAATTGTGAACTATTTAGTCTATCCTATTAAGGCACTCACCCATGCAAGCTTTGAACATCCCACCTTCAAGTCGGATTAAATATAACAAACTTCCACGAGACTCATTTCATTGTACAGATCTTGTTGAATGACCGCTTGTGAATTTTGAGTTGACGAAATTTGATTGGTCACATGCATCCTCGCACCAGTATACCAAATGCCGTACGCACGCTCTTGTACGTTTCAATCATCTTCGGTTGTCAGTATTGACTCAATTCGAACTGCCATGCCATCATAGGCCTACGATGGATTCGATATTCAGGCTAAGAGTGTCCTAGTCCATAAATCAAAACACTTTATTGCCATGAATTATCAGCATCAACTTTAACGAAATAAGAGCATAAATGAACAAAATTAAGCTAGATTTTCAGTGATGACAGTGAGGCATTTTCAGTGATGACAGTGAGGCAGTAATTCTATTCTTGCCATCAAATCCATATGACGGACAAGTATCACTGTATCGTATTAGTACAATGTATCTCAGTCACTCTGCAATCCGCATTTTCTACCTTAATTTTTGGACAAAGGATTCTCACCGACATACTGACGGGTACACTGACACGTGACTCTCCACTTAAATTTGTGGATTGTAGTAATCCCTCCCTTCAGTAATGAATATTTCTAATCAGTGATGCATACATGTATTTACCATATTTATAGCAGTTATCAAGGGTTAAAAACCTGCCCTAGGCTGTAAATATAGGCAGGAGAGGAAGATTATGAACCACACTGAGAGTCCTGTGTCAATGCACCTGTTGCTCTTGCAGATCCATTGTCTAGAAACTGAAGTGAAAAAGGCGGCTTGTGATAAACCTGCATCAGTGGGGTTGTAATTGGATCTTGCATGTCATGGCATTTCCTATATAGCCTCAGGTTATTAAAGTGACTCGGACAATATTGGGTCTACTATCAGAACTATCAAACAGAAACTTTCCATTTTATTTTGTCATATGTGTGATATATTACCATTGAACCAGTTTTGATAGTATTTTGTGATGTTTCTTTGATGTGTCGGAATGATAATATACCGTACGGTACCTGTACTATTGAAGAATGCTTTCCAGGGATCCACACTGCAGTGGCCTTATGGTTAGAGTGTTGGCCTTGTAAGCGGTAGTTACTGGGTTCCATAACAAAGACTTGAAAAATGGAACTTGTTGCTTCCCCATTAAGAGGATAGAACAATGACTGGTTTGCTCGTTGTTCGTATAATGCGACTGAGTGGGGTGTCATATCTGCCTAAGAGATAATATTTCGGTGGAACAGCACTATAAAATGGCAGCATTTTATGCTCTGTTACAAGAAGGTGAATGTATACACAGTGACATGTATATGACAGAGTAAACATGAATCGCTTCTGTTCCACAACCATATGCATGTGTGAGCCAAGTTTGGGGTTCCAAGGCATAATCATTCTTGAGATATTGTGTTGAGAACAAAAGACAGACATATGTACGTGATGACACTATCTCAAAGGGGCCATTCAAGTATTATGTTCGCAAAAACTTTGATTGTTTTACCTCCTCCCATACGCAAAATTTAACCCAGCATACATAGAAAAGAATCTGATTATTACATCTCCTCCCCCTCGCTGCGTGCGTAATACTTGAATGCACCCAAAGCAAAAATTTAAGCCATCCACAATAATATTTTTGTTTCCAGTAACCCTACCTACCCATATATTTCACAATCAGTAAAAAAGTTTGTGTATGCATTTTCTTTTCTCTGTTTTTCAGCAGCATCCTATGAAATCCTATGCAAAAGGTAAAAAATTGACACAGAAGAAGTAATAAAAGAAAAAAAACACCTGCCAACCTACCCACCTACCCAATTTTTCTAAAGTTGTTTACTGGAAACACAAATATTATTGTGGATGGCCTTAGCAGTAGCCCATGACCAGATGCATATGTGTTGTAACTTTGGAGATCCTCAGGCTCGGAATAGGCATTCTTGAGATATTGATGGATGACAATTACAAGTGTCTAGTCCGTCATTCAATATTCAGCCATCGTCCATTAAAGGATATCCGCATCCATAATCCAAAGACCTAATTCATATAATAGATTTACCACTAAATTAAAAGAATACATCATAGTATACATAACACTAGGCTACTTTCCTGTAAGAGTGAAGCAGTCAACAGTTTTCAATGATGCCAGCAAGACATCATGATGTTTTTGTCTGCATTGTCACTTTTTACATGAATACCACGATCAATTTTTGCAGAGGGGTGAAAAACCTGGTCAGTTTATAAATGAATGTGCACATGTAGACTACAACTCAATCTATACATTTAGGAGTCAAGATTCATCCACACATTTCTCAAACATTTCTAAAACAGGTACATGTACTATTTTAATTAATATTCACATATTAAATACTACACTAGCATTCTATTAACCAGAAAGGCATGTTATGTCATGCAGATAAGTGGGCAATCAAGATAGGGGATAAATGGTATCTTGCAACAAGATTTTGAACTCCAAATATGGCAATTGGTTGAATTGCTTCTGAAATGGGAAATGTATACATGTATTTCCTTCGAACATTGCTGCTATGTGGATCTCTGAATATGGACCACAAAATATTCATAGAGCTATGACATTACCAAACCTTATTCCAAAAGAAGACTGACCACATTTGGTCAAGGCGAGTACATCATGTGCATCTAGAGCTCGACTTTGTGTATGAAGATGGTAACTTTCGGAATTGAAATTGGTCATACATTTCAACCTTATGATTGCAGCAGACTTGAAGTCATATGACGCAGTCAGTATGTCGGCACCTCTTCCCACTTCCCTTATATGTGTTGTAATTTTTACCTGTATATGGCGAGATTCTGCTGGTGGACGTTTCGTCCCCGAGGCCCGCTCCCTGTACAGACCTTTTGGTCTTTGATATATGTTGGCATTTGTGGGAAGTTGATGCTGGGTCGACATCGGGCCTTACAGACTAGTCTTTTGTGTTAATTGCCGTCATTTTCATCTGACGACGATACAGCTCACCAATCGCCAATGTACGAGTTGTCACAGCGAAACAGCTCACCAATCACCAGTATACGAGTTGTCAGAGCATTTCCATCATAGCTCTCTAGATTTGTATCTAATACCGCTTATGCCGGTGCTAGGGGCCGTGTGGTCATATCATCCATGTTGCCACATGAACAGGTGCAATAAAAGCGTACCTGAGATACAACACATCACGAATCGTTAGATTCTTGGTATGTACTTTAGAATAGGTTTACCAGTAGACTATTCTGTGAAGTCATATGACGCAGTCAGTATGTCGGCACCTCTTCCCACTTCTCTTATATGTGTTGTAATTTCCACATTAATCCTCAGACAATATTCCATTCAGTGTATCTGTGAATTTACCCACGACTTCAGCTGATCAACTACTGGTACTATAATTTCATTTTGCCCTATCTTTTAACACAGGACAATATTTTGTACTGGTGATATAAAACCTAATTTTATACATGTACAGTATGCAAAGAAAGAGAACTTTATTATGCTTAGAATAATGTATAATTTGGCAAATATTACATGGAAACATGCCAGTTATCACCAGTTCAAAATACTGTCCGAGATTAAGAGATGGGGCAAAATGAAAATGCAATAGCTGAAGTCAAGGATCAGTGCATAGACAGGCTCTTCTTTTTTATCTCAATGTGTGCAACTTAGCCATTGTATTGACTAATTCTGTTTGGTTCAGACAGTACGTGTTTTCTTGTTTGGTCTTACATGGTTGGTGGTGTGTAGAATAATATAGTTGTTACACTGATTGCAGAATGTCTGCAAGCCTAGACAATTTGTTGGTTGCCGATCTTACAGATTCATCCGAACAGGGCCAAGAGCTCAGTCTTGTATCCTACAAATTCCCTGCTTCAGATAACATTTTTTAAGCAATACCTGAAAAAGGATCTCGTACGATAAGATGGACAAACGGCCCCGGCGAGCAGTCCATTCACAGTGGATCACGTGACTCAAGTAGAATTGAATAGATTCGGGTTGACCGCCGAGAGCGCGGTTTGCAAGGCCAAGCATATTTTACTCGTGGTTTTACACTCTTTTCCCTCTTATTAAATTGATGCCGTTATATGATATCTTCGTCCCATCCCTGTTACGTTAATGACGTTAATTACGTAAATAAAAAAAGTTGACTACGGAAATGAAATGAATAGATTTTACTTGGCACTCGCTGAATTGAGTGTCCGAAAGTCTCATTTCTTCAAGAGAAACAAGGACAACTCTCGTAGGTCATTTTTGTTTTGGCGTGTGCAATATACTGTAAATATACCCTCATATGCGGTAGGTGACGAGCATCCTATATAGTGTTCGACTGACAACCACGCACAATATGGTGAATAAGGGTAATCAGCAATGTTTAATTTCCGAATGCACATGCTCTTAGTTCATCGTGCCCATAGTAACTGTTGCACGACCAGTTTCGTTTGACCGAAAGGTCCTTCTGGGTTTACGCTGATCACCAGCTTTACTGGTAATAAAAGTGTTGTCGGTAAGGATTAAAATATAAATGCGCTTTGGTCGTAAACTGCATTTGTCTATTTACCCATTATGATTGGTCAACAGATAATTTTCTCATTTGGCCTTGATATCGCCTACATCCCAAAGGGTAGCAAATATTCTTCATCATGGACATATATATATGTATATTTATGTACGAATTCAACGCAGATAACTAGTTCCCTGAGACAACTTTTGATACCACTTAATACTAAGTTGATCGAATAAGTCCAGATATTGTTGTGTGCAATTCTCTAATCACGCGGGCAAAGCTAGCACGGGAAGAGAAAACTTCGCAACATTTGCTGAATATTATATCTTGAGATATAGACCATTTCCACACATTCTTTCTACTAACAAATATTCACATATATATTGTAATCATGGTGAAAAATCGAAAAAATGCATACAACTAAAAAAAAAATTTGGACGAATATTTTGGGATTCTCATCAACCAAAACGATAAATCTTCTCGCGATTTTATCCATTCGGCCAGATCATACTCGTACATATAACATTGCTTCAATTATCGTATTTGAAATTGAACACCAAAAGACCAAAAACAATATTCCATAAAGTTTCATTTTTTATATGAAGATAAACGATAACCAAAACGTGCTTTGTTGAACAACTAGGGATTCAAAAGAGGACTGTTATGTGTGAATATTTTTGTGGTCATAGTTTATCTTCATATATTTACAGGTAGGCAAACCGTGCTTTTTCAACCCAAAACTGTCAATTTCACACAAACCTACCACTTTGGAGAGCTCTTGTTAAAAAAACCTGGCACTCCTGCTCTCAATATTTCAAAGAGAATTCAAAAAAATGTCATAGTTTATGCTAATCGAGACAAGCATTTCATATTTTAAGTTTCATTTTTCATCTACAATCGCACCTCACCTGGGGCGGTTTGTCCACCTTAGGTCCTTCAAGGCCAAACTACTTCATGCTTCTAAAACTGAAGTATATGTTTCTTCTTCAACCCCAGACATTGTACTGCATGTGTCCAACATTGAATAGACATGGGTATTTGTTTTTGTCAGACTAGAAATGGTATGAAGAATAATTATTCCAAGAAAACTGTACAATCATACGTAGATACTTCTATGTGAAATGTCATATTCCCTCAGCTCGGTAAGATGATATCAGTTAAAATTGCTTCCGTTAAATGAAATATGGATTTGTATTGATATATATCAACTATATTATATCCTACTGTGAAAATCTGGAACAAATCTATAATATGCTCTGCTAATCATGCTGTTGTGAAACTTTCAGTTGTAGTCACAGTCACAGGAGTTGGTGTTATTCAGTATGCCCATTGCAGCAATAAGTTGTTGTGAATTGAATCTTGTCTTCATTCTCCATGAAGTTGCAGTCTTGGACTTAGCAAAACACAGTACTAAATTAGTACATTTTGCAAATTAGTACATTTTGCAAATAAAGGCTGTCTGGATGAATGGAAAACTGGTGAATATTCAAATACATATATTTTCATCAATTCTGTTACAACAACTACATGCCAAAGTGAAACTCATGGACATTCAAAATGTTTTCTATGTTTACATGATGTACAAAGGGTCATTTACCTGAATTGCATGAGATTTTCAACACAAATTTTGAGATAATGCCAACATACATGTGTTCTGGAAACTCAAGTAATTGTTTAGGTTGTTGGTACTGAGGCAACATGTGCAAAGATTTTTCTTGTGGCCACTGTTAATTGTTTGTTTCTCGTAATCTTGCTTGTAAAAATACACATGCTGAGTGCAATAATTATTAATTTATTAACTTGCAAACCAAGTGTATACAAATATGAAGAAAATGAGCAAGTTTTACTAAGAAAATGTAAATCCCTCATGGATTTTAATTATTTGCTCTCAAAATATAGATGAGGGTTGTTTACGTGAAATGAACCATTAATTATCAGCAGCCTGACATATTTTGCAATATTTGACATGTATGGCATCTCATACACCAGCCATTATCAGGAAGAATAATATGATTTTGAAGGGCCGACTTCACAAAGCCTGTACCAGTTCAACTGTTCTATAAAATAGAAACTCGCAGTTTTAAGACAGAATCCCAAAGTTCTACAATATAATCCAAACGTTGATTGGTTGAAAATTAGAAGACTTACTGTACCAAACTTTTAAAAAATATTGTTCTGCAATGTTTAAAACACATGCTTATTCGGGCTACATGTGCCGACAAGTATGGAAAGTCAATCTGGGTCCATTGACAATGTCAATTCAGGTCAATCAGATTCGCCATTGACCTAAATTAGTACACAATTTGCACATTAATTAGCAAGCTTGACAGCATACGTAACACCCTATACATACTAGAATTGTTTTTCTTTTAAATATGCCGGTCCACCCCAATATTTTGGCAAGTATGTGACGATAAACAAACAATAAAATTTAATGAGCCTAATATGCAACATGCAGGATGCCATAAGCATAAGGCTCAAAACATGCATAGTTTATTAATATTGCTTTATTTTGTGTGAAATGAACTGTAAGATGTTGATCTTGTTAATGAATTTATAATCTGAAATTGATTAATTTTATTCCCATTTCAACCTTCCCCCAAACAAAAAAAAAACAAAAAAAAATGGGAATTCAGTGAATTGAAGCTGGATATATTTTTATGAAGACTAATTATGCAAAAGTGGACAGAAATTCAACATTCCATCCAGGAAGGCATTATATTTATGTCGAATCTATACATTTCAGCCCAAACCCAACAAGAATTCACTTTCATGCTTCTAAATTGATATATATTTAGTTTCTTCTTCAGCTTAAGCCAATGCAGGTGTTTTGGGTCAAATAGACAGGTTTTCAGATTATCAAACTTTTAGCAATCATGATGGAGGAAACAACCAGGCTATACCTATCCATTATCCCCATTGAATTTCAATTTTCGATATTGTGACGTGATCATATAAATAACTACAACTATCTAGCTTTGTGGACTGGTTATAAAATAGAATGAACATGTAATCTTTATGGGCTGGGTACAATAGATAATGGTATACTGACGAATAGCTCTAATGTATAATGGTGATTCTTCTGTCAGACTTAAATTGAAAGAGAATGTTTATCTGAAGAAAATTGAATTGCCTCAAAAAAAATTTCAATAGCATTATAGGATGTAACAGTTTCAGCTGGCATCGTTCTTCCCAAAGAAGTTTTTATGATTTCAATCTCAGGGTATACCATTGATATTGAATCTACCAAAAAATCATTATGCTGACTGCTAATGGTGGCCACTAATTCTAATCTAACCACCAACCAACGTAATGTGTTCCAGTATACATGCTACCATACATGTATTTTAAAGGTACGGTAGAATAGAATCTCCACTATTATCGTACGATAGTGCGTGTTCACTTATGTGACCTCCCGCCCATGATGAAATACTGCAGTCCCCAATTATTTCTACATCAGGTTTACTGCCACGATACCATCCAGAGAATTTCCTTGGATGGTTGCATGTTCCAAGAATCAATGCTACGGGGAGATGTATTCAATTACATTCTGGTTTGTTCGAGTCGCCAAAAATGTGCGTCAAATTGATGCAGTTGGAGTCTGACAAGTGTTCCCGAACAACAACAACGCCTGGATTGCTGTCCACTCTAGCTCGTTTATACAAATTATTACACCATTATACGTCGCCAAACTATCCCGTATATATGCGGGTAGTGACAGGGAAGCAGACTGAAGCAGACAACTGATTATATTGCTAAAGGTTCTCTCTTATCTGCTGTCTTTTGTGACAATAACTTGAACAAGCACCTGCTGTGCCGGGTCGATTTTCTATTGTCACGGCTGGTTCGAGGCTACAAACTGCACTTCCGGTATTTACGAATGTATTTACGTAAAATGGATACGGAAAGTGCCCCCCCCTATATATTTTCCCTACCACTAAGGCTAGAGCGCTGAAACTTACCACACAGTATCTTGGGTTCAAGCTCTACCGGAAAATGTAAAAAAGTCCAGATGGCCGCCATGATGACGTCACAGCGACGTAATCTTCTTGAAAGCCATTTTTCGGCTTTTTTGGAGTCGATTTTTCGAAATTTTCATTTTTCAAATTTTTCTCTCGAAAAAATCTATTAAAATTGAAAAAAATAATTAGTTTTGCATAAATAAAATACTTTTAAGGCCTTTTAGGCAAGGAAAATGTGAAGAAATGTAGCGAAAAGATTGAAAAACACGACTTTCGCGGATACCACATGGCTGCCATTTTGAATTTACCCATGATCCTCTGCCCGGGGGTTGTTGAAAATAGGCTTAAAATGACCCCAATAAGATTAGCTTAAAAGTCACTAAATTTCAGCCTCCTCGGTTTTTTCGTTTCGGAGCAGCAGAGAAAATTCACTAGGGGGTCACTTTCCGCCCACCCCCCCCCCCCGGCCAGGTAGGGTTAACCCAACATCGTCGCCGTCGATGTCTCGTGTCGGCCCCGTATTGACATTATATGTTGGTATCAGCCTGTTGTTGCTGTTCAGCTGGGTTTTTCTTCTCAAAAGTGGGGTATGACTGTTTAAAGTCGGTGCATTGTGTCATGAAGTTGGAGAGTCACACGAAAAACAGTTGCCATAGGAGTTGGATGATTCAAAGTGCCTATCATTATACAGTCCGACAAATAATCTAACTAGTATGGAGGACTAGTATGCAAGATAGAAAATTAAAGATGTAATCAGCCTCAAATGTGGGCTGAAATCAATGTCTCTCAAACTCAGCGAAACTGACATATGTTACAACAGGTACAACATGAAACACATTTGACCACAAAATATTAAACTTTGTTTCTAACATTCACGAGAAAATAGAAGGAATTGATCTTTAAAAATAAAGGGCATGGCATGGCATGCCGTTTATTTTTCCACGGCCGTGTCAACAAGCGTATACACGTATGGTGCATTCTACCAACGTATGCTGTGCGACATTACCGAACCGTAGGCACGAGCCATGACGTTATCCCATCGCTGCAGCTGTGCAGCATTCAAATTCGTGAGCGTCGCTACGTCACTAATACGTCACTCAGTGACGTCATTTTCTTCTGCGTACAACACACACGCAATGGCGAGACAGAAAAGCCGTCGAAGCGGGCAGAGTTACAAATTTCTCTGACAAGATATTCTTGCATTCGTTGTATCTGACGATCCCACTATCATCAAATTTAATACATATGATGCTTTGGTAATCTTCAATGCTGAAAAAACGCACAGGGAGAGTTTACAAAATCCATCCATTTTGAGGCTGATTACATCTTTAATAAACCTGTACGTCAGAGTCGCATCTGAGGGAATTTTCTTCAATCCTGTATTTAAAAACCATATCCCATCATCCGACGTGCTTAGATTTCAAGTTCATGGAAGATTTGTGGGAGGCGATGGATCGTGTATTTGCAGCAAAGGGTGCTCATACGATACATTTGAAGCGATTGAAGGCTGCGTTTCTGCAAAAAAATGATAATAGCCCGATTTCTTTGCAACAAAATCTTGTAGTAGAATACCATGGCATTTAACTTCAATACGTGACGTTCGACGTGGAAACGCAGCATACCAAGATATATCGATTGACTACACTGTGGTTAGGAGAATTTTTTAAATGTAAAAGATTTCTTTGGAAAATAAATCACCTTTCATTCGCATGGAGGTTCCCAGGAATTTGCATAGATTATTGATAGTTCGTCTGAAATGGTCCACTATTCGAATTCCAACACAAGTAGACAGGTACTCATTCGGAGATTCAAACAAGGTCGATAAAAAAACATACGTCAGAACTACGCTGTTCTTTCAAAGTTTCAAATTTTTCACCAATGTACCAACTATCGTGGCCGAGAGTGTATATATAAACAGTGATTAACGTTATATTTCCTTATATCTCTTGAAGAGTTTCGCACCACGCTTGTACTTGTTTCAACGCCAGATCCAACAAAAAATTTTCAAAATTAATCTATATTTAGTCCCTTCTTCCGCTTTAGCCAGGTCAAGTAGTTTAGGTTGAATAAACATGTATTGTCATTGAAATACCTCGTACTCTTTAGCAATCATGATATAGAAAACAGCGAGGATACTTATATACATTGTCTCAATTGATTGTCATTGTCCAACTTGTATGATGCGATCATAATCACATATAAATCACTATAAATATGTCCAGGTGTAATCTTTGTGGACTAGGAAGTTACACTATTAACGGCCCTAATCAGTTGTGAGTATTTTTCTGTCAGATTGGAAATGGAAGGGAGAAATATAATTCCAAGAGAACTGTACACGTTAAATCAGTTACAATTATCTCATGAATACCATGACATATGAAATTCAATAGAGATATACCACCTATTTATTATATGAGTAAAGCATAAATTGATGTTATGTGCTTGCTAATGTGAAATGTACAAGCAGTTGACGGCCATGCTAGTTGTTTCATTTCCCCTTGGTTTATGGATCCTAATCATCGATATGACCTCTACCAATATATAAGAATCCAAAATTTGTTCAATTTCAAATACATATTTAAATATAAGGGAAACCCCCCTTCTCCTTTATGCCATGAAAACATGACGTCTTTTGTTGGATGAGATTAATTTATTGTACCCTGAAATAATGATTTTCTGTTATATTTAATAGCTTCAGGGGTAGAAAAAATCAAGGCAGAAACTTGGAGATTACAGGTCGTGTTACAGCAGATGAAGCTCCACGACGTGCAGGAAAGAGGCTGACCGGACAATGCACTTATGTGGAAACCGTTTGCAGAGTTTGGGCATTATTTGTGATGGTGTATACACACGACACAGTTATACGTGGTCCGGTAAGCCTAATCCTCGAAAAAAAAAGTGTATCATAAAACATTTCGTCATATTTCTCGTACACACTAACGAATTCGCAATGAACACTGTGATGGAAATTTTGAAAAATTTTGTGGGGTCTGAGCTAGTGACCCACAGCTTAAAACATTTCATGAATTGTAAATATTGCATGATTTTTATTAATTAATATATGTTTGTTCGAGAAATTACAAGCGTCAAGCCCGTCATTCATAATCCAGCCGTCGTCCATTAGAGAATATCCGCGTCCATAATCCAAAGACCTATTCCATATTCCATATAACAGTATTAGCACCAAATTCAAAAAGACAATCATAGTATACATAAACATAGGCTTGTTTCCTGCAAGAGAGAAGCGGTCAACAGTTTTCAATGATGCCGGCAAGACATCATGATGTTCCAAAAAATATCAAATCCGTATCGCTGATCAGTATTCTTAATCCATAATATTCGTTGTAAGGTCGTCATCTAAAGAATGATGTATCTCAGTCACGCTTTGATTGTGACTGTTCATATGTGACCTGACATAAGGTCGAAAGTTGTGCATTTCTTGCATTAACTGGGAAATCTTTATGGCTTCGAATTATGAGATACACGAAATGTTGAACCTACTTACCATAGATTTGGTTCATCGTCGAGCATTGACGATGGTGCATTCAATTGTTTAAAATAAGAGTTAAAATTAATATAGATTACTGACCTTTCAAAGTCATCAAGTAGGGGTCCCGTTGGACAGCAAGCTCTGGAAAAGGAAGGTACATTCACATGTTTGTACCTTTATATGAATACACTGCCAGTAAGCCTCGCCCAAAGTGGCAAAACAGGAAGATTTGTTACCTTTTAGACTTGATTATAGTCTTGACACGAACTTGCGCAGGCTGTATGCTTCTTCAAGCGTGACCAAAGCTAGCCTGAATCAAAACCATGAATAGCTCAATATTGATGAGTTTGAAATTTACTGAATATAATTATATAGGTCCACACAACTGGCTTTTGGCTTCAGCTGGAGACTCGCATTGTGCAGCACCTGTATAGCACCATAAGATAAACCGGACGCTCTGGTTTTGTCATTTGACTGTTTAACAGTCAGGAAGCGGCACTCATATGATCTGAATGGATAATTGATATTTTATGCAAGTCCCCCATTCAAATGAGCCTTATGTTGACGAGCCTTGCCTAATAGATGGCATAGTGACCAGGAAGTTTGCCTGTAAATTTGTAAAGCTGTGAATATACCACTCTAATTCTTTTTGAAACTTATCGGATGTATAAAATACCTCTCGTGTATTTATCTCCTTGTCTGTATTATATTTTTATTCTGTACTGTATTCTTCGTAAACAAATGGATATCTGCTTGTCATTCATAACCCGGCTAACAAACATCGGGTTTCATCAAAATATTTTCCTAGTTGGTAAAAAGTTTTAAGCTGTAAATATATCATATAGTTTAGTGGTACATGGGCCGGTTATGTACAATGATATCATTTGCTTCTTGCGACCATTGGTTATATTGCCTGTCGCTATTTGTAACTACTGATCATCCATTTAGTACATATTTATATCCCGGGATAGGAGGGGAATATGAAAATTTAGTTGCAGTTTGAGTACTTTTTCGGGGTGTTTCTTCGCATTCTAAAACTTAACGTCCGTTTTCAAAGTCGTTCAACAAATATTTCAGGGGAAGTAATCATTCATAATCAACTGCAGAAGTCGGTAGGCGAAAGGTGATACAGAAATATTTCTTCGCATGAGCTGTTTAGTGAAGACGTCTACAGATTCTCAATTAAAACTGGATTAGTCAGCGAGCAGTTCAGGTGGGCCACGCATTTTTAACTAAAATGTGATGGTCAATTGATCAAACGAATAATATTAAAAATTCTGCAAATATACACCGAGTTGTGACTTATTTAACTGGGTTATGTAAATCGCTGCTTATTTACCTCTTTGTAGTTTATTCTCCGTTAAAATCTTTAACACATTTTTTTGTCAGATATACCTCCTAATAACTGCTATGCTGGAAAGCGTACACTTGTAAAGTTGAACACAATGCTACACCTATATGGAAATAAGCACGCTCTAAAATCCTTGATTTTAGTTGGTAGGTTGAACTCATAAAACGCATTTCCAGGACGAAATCTTTATAACTGAGGCACGCTTTTGGATTGAAACCTATGTTGTGAGAGTCTGAATAATTAGATTTGTTATCAACACGAAAGCTGAAACAAATAACTGGCACCGGTTAACCAACCAACCAATCACCCAAGCAGATGAAATACATTAGCGTGAAAAGAGATCGAATGTCAGCAAGAGCACTGCAAAATATAAGCGCATATATCAGGTTAGGAACTAATTATACGCTTTCCTATTTTTAATGTTGTACATGTAGAACCGCAATGTCCGGTTAGTCACATTAAAAAAATCTAGGCTTTTTCTTAAAATTTCTTACTGATGAATTTACATTTTTTTTTTTTTAAGACAGTTTGATCAGAAAAAAATGAGTGTAACTACAAAACAATAAATATATCGAAGAACTGGCTGCTCATAAACATTAAACAATTAGCTAATTTTCTCCAAATAGGCCAAAACGTATTGTTTTTTCATCCAAAAAAATATAAGGATGGGAGACTCATAAGAAATATAATATTGAATTTTCTCAATATTTCTCTTTTTTCATTTTTAGAAATATTACGAAGATTCAAGATTATATTTCTTATGAGTCTCCCATCCTTGAATTTTCTTTGACTAGAAAAACATCTGTTTTGACCGATTTGGAGAAAATCTTTCTTTTTTGTCAATATTTAAGGGTAGCCAACATATTCTTGAATACTTACATTATTGTGAAGTTAAACTCAAGTGTCTTCTGGTGTACTGTACCATCAAAAAAAAAATTCAAAAACTAATTTTAATTAAGTAAGAATTTTTAAGAAAAATGCAAGAAAATGTTTTTTACTGTATTCAGCGTATTATATCTTTCATATCGCATATCGATTGCAGAACATTATTCGGCCGTTCTCTTTTGGACCACCGATAGTCGACATGGAACACCGTATTTATTATACCAATGTCTTTATATCAATACAAATATATACCTCTCGCGCCGAAATTTGGGCGAGTGAGACGATAACAATTTCAACATTGTTGCCGTCCTTTTCCAGATAGTAATTTTCAATTTATGGCGTTTACACATCTAGCTTTTCCTGAATCCGTAAAAGGCGATGCTTTCAATAAACCCCACGAAGCAGGTCCGACAAGGCTAATCTATCAAGAGCCCTCACTCCATCTATCTCGAGATTAGGTATACATGTCACACACCGATGAGGAAATCCGATCATAGCCCACGTGATCTCCGTCACCACGCTTTGTAGAATGTTTTAGTTCCGCTAAACCCGGGGTTGGGGACCGTATGAACACCATACGCTGCAGCATCTTAATCACGGTGGGTATATGAGAAGTCACAATGGAAGCGTGACTGAGATATATTATACACTAGAAGCAGATTTAGATAGCATTCTGGATTCAAGAAAACTGGTTCGACGATAGGAATATTATGATGTCTGGAAACCCGTTTTTTTCGTGAAATAAATCATAGGTTGTGATTATATGTTATGCGTGATTGAATTTTGGTGTTAATTTAGTCGTGCGAATTTGTCAACGTATTTCAATCACGTTCTCTAAAATTCTTGATGGATGAGGACTGGCGAGTAAATGTCTTAGCTAATAGTCTAGGGGCTATTCCTGTCAAACAAACTTGTTATGACCACCACTGAACTAAACCTTCGCATAAGAGATAATTAAATGCAATGTTTAGATTATCAAAGTAATACTTCCAAACACATCTTCCCAATCATCACGACTGAGGCGGATTCGCGCTGTGGTGCATGGCTTCCTAACTGCAAACGACTGTTTTCGACTGTCGGAAAATCCTCATCTCGCGCCCATTGCCCCACAACAATGGCTATTTTGGAGTTTGCATCCAAGATACTTCCTTGTCATGTTTATGCAAATATTGACAGAAAGAACAATTCATTCGCTGAACTTTACAATTTTGTCCATATAACAATTGGGATGACTTCCAGGAATGCTCGACTACAACTATTTCCCCTTTCCTTCAGTGCGTCCTGTTTTCTCAAAAGCTGTTATGGTATGCCACTTTACCAGGGTTGCTTTTCATTCTGCCACAGGGGCCCTCGGTGGCCGTGTGGTCTAAGGCGCTTCGCTGGTGACCGCTAGCCTCACACCGCTGAACCGGCACGGGTTCGAGCCCAGCTGGTCCATGTGTGAAAGTTTGTCAGGTACTTGCCGAAGGGCGGTGGTTCTCTCCGGGTACTCCGGCTTCCTCCACCAACCAAACTGACTGTCACCATATGAGTGAAACAAACTTGAGTGTGACATTAAGTCAAATTCCCTCCCTCCCTCCTCATTCTGGCACAAGTTTGGTCATACATTGCCATAACACTTCTATACAGTATCTCCTCGGTTCTCATTGGCAATGCTGCTTCGCGTTGGTGATCAGATCTTCGACACAGATAAAGTAGAAAATCAGATGTCTATCGACAGTGCAGGGTTGCTATCATCGAACTTTCGTTTGAATGTCAGTACTTTTGTTCTGTAACAAGTCTAATGTCCTGCTTAGTCTGCTTGAAACACCTTAACTAGAGCGTGAAAGAACGCCAATCATGGGAACTGGGGATACGTCCTTAACTAAAAATTCGAATCAGATTCTTATAGGATCCAAGTTCTGCAGGATATATCAAAATCGCATGGAATTTTAAAATCATGTTTGAGTGCTTGAAATCCTCAATGGCAGACTATTGACCCCGGTATGATTGACTTTTCTTCTTTATGAAACAGGATGGTAAGCAATTGTTACTATGAGATGGGTACATTGATCATGAAGAGCAGACACACTTATGAAGTCGTTTGTCTCTACCGGTACCGACACGAATCATGGTTAGAGGAGATACATATCATTTACTGAATTCAAACGGTGAACATTCTGCTCTCAGCGATGATAAATACCTTCAATGAAAAATTGGGGAAAGCGCAACTTTCAAGCAACTGTTCCAGAATTTGTTCATAAAAATCAAAATTGGATTGTTTATACAGAAGACTGGGAGTACAATCAGATGAGACAGTCACGAAGATTCAACTGGGATATACGTTCATCGATAAATGATAAATGAATTATATCGTGACACCATCTGATACAATGAACCTATATTTGTGACCCCACAAATGGGAGTGCAGCCATTAAGAAAGTTCCTGGCTGATGTAGATAAATGAGATACTGACAAAAATACGTTGCAGATGGCGGCCATATTAAAGTTGGCCATCATTAATGTAGGAGCTTGGGTATAACCACTGCAATCAAGTTCATAATGGGATTGAGTAAGGCTATATTGATCAAAATCAGTTTGATGGCGACCATCATGGAATACAAGATGGCAGAACCTATGAGATATCTATAGAGTCATCTGAAAATACGGATTCAACTATTGGAATGAAATTTTGAAACCTGGTTTAGGATGGCGGTCATCTTGAAGTCCAATATGGCCGCAATTCAGATAAGTCTATAATTCCACCAGCTGATACAGTGACCCTGTAAATGTGGGTGTAGCCTATGAAATAATGTTTATAACTCGTTTAGATAATGAAATTACAACACATATAAGGGAAGTGGGAAGAGGTGCCGACATACTGACTGCGTCACATGACTTCACAGAATAGTCCTCTGGTTAACCTATTCTAAAGCACATACCAAGAATCTAACGATTAGTGATATGTGTTGTATCTCAGGTACGCTTTTATTGTACCTGTTCATGTGGCAACTTGGATGATATGACCACACGGCCCCTAGCACCGGCATAAGCGGTATTAGATACAAATCTAGAGAGCTATGATGGAAATGCTCTGACAACTCGTATACTGGTAATTGGTGAGCTGTTTCGCTGTGACAACTCGTACATTGGAGATTGTTGAGCTGTATCGTCCTCAGATGTAAATGACGGTATTTAACACAAAAGACTAGTCTGTAAGGCCCGATGTCGACCCAGCATCAGCTTCCCACAAGTGCCAACATATATCAAAGACCAAAAGGTCTGTACAGGGGGCGAACCTCGGGGACGAAACGTCCACCAGCAGAATCTCGCCATATACAGGAAAAAATTACAACACATATAAGTGAAGTGGGAAGAGGTGCCGACATACTGACTGCGTCACATGACTTCACAGAATAGTCTTCTGGTTAACCTATTCTAAAGCACATACCAAGAATCTAACGATTAGTGATATGTGTTGTATCTCAGGTACGCTTTTATTGTACCTATTCATGTGGCAACTTGGATGATATGACCACACGGCCCCTAGCACCGGCATAAGCGGTATTAGATACAAATCTAGAGAGCTATGATGGAAATGCTCTGACAACTCGTATACTGGTAATTGGTGAGCTGTTTCGCTGTGACAACTCGTACATTGGAGATTGGTGAGCTGTATCGTCGTCAGATAGGTTTCAGGTGACGGTCATTTTGAAATCCAAGATTGCTACCATAGAGGTTGATGAAGAATATGGCAACATCGAAATACGTGCTCTGTATAGCTTTTAGAGTTATTTTAGCCTTGTTGCCGCGAATGGACCCAAAATGCCCTCAAGAATACGGGTTTTTTTTCAGGATATAATATATATTGAGCGAATGTAACTGTCACGCCAGATTTTCTCTTAAAACCAAGTTACAAATTTCAACGTTTCTAAGCGTCAATTACCAGTCATAGTCATCTAAATAATTCCTAAGCAATGATCTCGTGCATTACCTCCTGCAAATTTAATGGAAATATAAAATGAAAATACTCTCTGAAAAAATTTAATGATTCCATTGCAGAATGATGACAACAATTAAAAATAACTATATGAAATTCTTGAACATTGCACAGGTGTTTGGCTCGACTTGGGTGTCTTGACTCTGGGTGGTCATGGAAGCTTTCAGACGTCCAGGTCTCCGTACTAAGTAACCACCTCTGCACAGGAACATCACGTGGGACACTAAACTAGAGCGGTCTGTTAAAAGTAACAGCCAGTGAATGTTCGACGTGGGAGACTAATTCGCTGCGTTCGTGAGATCGCGTTATATTCCGAAAGAAAGCCAAGTTTATGCGGAGAAAAATCTGGAGGAGAATCGGTTTGATACATGGGGAGAAAGAACATGGGGGCGTCTGTTAGTTAAAAGAAACACAGAAACGAACATTAATTAACCGCTGATGTTCGTACTGGTGGATACGTTCTCGCATGGCTCGACTCTGCCAGACGAACCATGAACGAGATCATGTGAAACAATGGGGTTTTCAATCCACTCCGTCAGTTTTTAGTGAAATGTCGCACATTTATGACAACCATGAGAAACATTGATGGAGGTGTTCGGTGAAGCTATCAATTCGAACCGATTGATATAAACAGTTCTTTCTGAAGCCGATTGTCGTTATTTAGCTTTAATACATATTGCATTAGAAGTTTAGGCTCTGCATGATGATTGACATCTTTCCTAGTCACAAGAAAGTAATAGCAAGAGCCCATAATCGCGTTAGAGCTGCGCCCCACCCCCCACTCCCCGACTCCCGAAAAATGGGGGAGAGAGTTGTTAAAATAATGTTCGTCACTCTCGTGGAACAAGCCCGATAACCTGTTGGTATATAGTTTGATCTGGCCTGATAACCGAGTCAGAGGGGCTGGGGAAGCTGGCTTATTATACGACTCTTCTCATTTACCAGCCGACTACTCTAAAAAGTGAGAAGTTCTAAATTATTGGCTTTCGTACTCGTCACGACAGGCGATATAATCGTGTCATATTATTGAAGGCATCCATTAAGTATATCAATTATATTTGCCACCAATGGCCTTTCTCCCAAAGTTGTATTGGTTACCAATCCGTGGTTTCGTTATCTCCGGATAGCTTTGTATTGTACATTACCAGTCATATGTAAATAATACCAATAGAACCATTGGGTCTAGATTCCTACCACTTAGGTCCAGTGATACAACTTTGTGACAGATCAAGGCTGATCCTGAACTTCTGGCGAACTCCTTGGGTATTTATCGTCAATATTTTCTTGGTTTTGGTGAGTTTTGGTCGACAATCTACCACCGCCATTCGAATAGGGTACCATTGCCTGTCATTATTATAGGCACAAATCTTGTAACGTCAAGGCGATAAAAGCGATTTTCGTCAATTGAAAAATGATATCCGAATTTGAAAAGTTTGCGGTCACGCGGTTGGTCGTTCTTGGGTATACTGTGTTTCTACCTGTGAACGCCAATTGTTCAATAATAGTATGTGTGCTACAAAGTTATTCAACCCAGAATCAAGATATTTTCGTTCAAGTTTTATCTCAGAAACGGCGTACAATGGCTTGATAATCTCAGCTTGAATTCTCATTGACACAAGTGCACCCGACTAAATACCCATTTCGGCAAAGATCAAGGGGTCTGATTTAAACTTTGTTTTAAAATGTGGCGCTAAGTGGAATAACAGCGTCACAGATACTACACAGATTATACAAGAGCCAACAACAGTCCAACTTCGTCGCCAGTTGTCTGGGATCCACGGATATGTTATCTGACAGATGGCAAGTACATGTTGCTGTCTCTGTTTAGGTAAGATTCGAACAAACGAAATAATTTGCCAAGAGTATCGGTGTGATGGATCAGAATGTCCCGGTGATTAGTGTCCCTTTTCATGTCATTTTCTATTGCAACCAAGAACGGACACTTGTCCCCAGTGTCCTAGCTGAGTTAAAAGATAAGGGCCGGATACGCTTAGCCACCGGATATTATTAGCCTCCACACCTGGTTGTCGGAGACAACTCCGGAAAATCGAAGCTCATGTCCCAATAAAGCGCCGCGAGGGTGCTTTTCAGAAATTCATACAGGGTATCACCATTGTTGGTAGGCAATGGTTCGAATTTTGGTTGTCAATGAGTTCACCCCATTCACCGAGTGCAAGTCTCGATTTTGCAAAAACAAGCGACAATATCCAATTTTTGATGCAAATAATCTGACAACAAGCATATCAGGGCATTTCACACCAACAAGTATCGTCATTGGCGGTAATACAAGACACCATGGATCGCTGACTGACTACAATATGGACGCGAGCAGCATTAAATCCGAAAACTCCGGAGGACTATACTGTACGGAAGAATATATCGCCGCAGTGGGAAATACGAGGATTTCAATTGAAAAGAAGCCGAATATCGGCAACCCGAGGGTGAAACGCATCGAATTTAAACAGAGAGACTGTGAAGAGAACCTATTTCGTTCTGCAATTTTCACTTTCTCCCCGAATGTTGGAGGTTGCGATTGTTTTGAAACATACATAGGCATTTTATTCCCGCCATTTTCTCCATGAATTGTATATGTTTACTAAAATCTAAATCACAGCGTGGATAAACTTGGATGGGAAAACTTTATTTACTAATTATTTAAGGGGTTCAGTGATATACACAAGTAAGAATTTTTACAAAATTAAACCGACTCCCCCAAAGCCTGCAGGCAACACTTTTTCGTCACATTTCGCGATTTTTTTGATTTTTTTCCCCGCAGCGCCATTTATGCTGCAACGGCGTTCGATTTCAGATCATTTCGCCCTCGATGATTTTGCCTTTCTGGCGTCGCTAGAATGAAGTGGCCGTCCGACTGAGCAGAATTTCACCATCAACTCATATATTTATATCCATTTTCACAATTCTTAGTGACAGCACTGTTGCGAACAGCGATTATTGCCACAAAGTGATGAAGATTCCGTTCTAATGACGTTGCTCATGTAAGACCGCCCTGAATTCAAAGCGTTATTCACCGTAAAATGGCGCATTAAATGTTGGATGTACGTCTGTTTAAGAACATTTGCATCCTTTATGACGGATTTTCTTGAAATTTCACACACATAATCCTGATAGAATGGTCTTTGTGGTATCCAACAATGCCAACAATGTACCCTTTCTCAAATGCTCGGCAAGGTTAACTTTTCTATTTCACTCCAGTTTTGGCCTTTTTCTGTAATCAATTTCACCCGGGTCAAACAGCGAATTGCGTTTACACTACAAATTATCCGGGGCAAATTTGCCGGGATCAAATTAACCCGCCAGTATTCGTAGGGCCAAATCATCCGGATAAAACTTATCCGGATAAATTTTACCTCTAATTTTTGTAGTGTAAACGGACGAGACTCGGCCCTGGTTCGTACCTGGCCCGGATAGAGCTGTACTGTATCCGCGCCTACAGAACTACTGTTGAAACAGGAACATGCAGATTATTCGACATGAAACGTTGTGAACCCGAGCATTTTCAGAGAAGCAAATTCCATGGGCTATAATTGAAAATACACCAACGGCACTTATCAAAGATCTAAACTTTCGTATCGGCCGTAACCCTAATCATTAATATATGAATATGATGGTACAGATACAGAGATAAAGGGGAATACGTGTTTCAACACTCACATAGCTACATTAGCTAACTAGTTCCCTCGGGGAACTATTCCTGAGGATACAATATCGAAAATTGATGTATTGAACAAAGGATGTCCAGGGACACAGAATGCGAGAAAGAGAAATATATTCGCGATGACAAATAAGCTCTCGACAGTCAGTCCAGTAAGCAGCAGTAGCCTCGGGTAAATGATGCCAACGACACTATAAAACCGATACTTCTTGCAAAATTCCTCAATCTACGAGAATACAAGTCAGGTATATAACTTTTGTCCCAACTCAGATAGTTCTGGCAGAAATATTGTGCCTGCAAGATGGCTTTCGCTAGAGCTTGCTCAAAGATGATTATGAGGATTTTGTATTTATCCATCTGTTTCAAGGAGTTAGTGCAAGCAGAAGACACAGTCTTCGTCAATTTGACGAAACCAACTAACGGCAGCAGTTATCCAGCGACCTGGCCGCCAATCCCTCGCGATGTGGGGAACTCCGATCCCTGTCTGAGGCAGAATGCTACAGCCACAAATAGAGAATGTCCGCAAACCAGCAATGATTCATTTCCACCGAATATCTCTACTTCAAGGATGAATTGGAGCTCTATCGCCACTGAGCCCCAGCACGTTGTGCCTACAATTACTACTGTGCGTACAAGTAATAATCTCCAAAGAGTTGTGACTACAGTTACTGGACCCCAGACAGTTACGCCTAGAATTACTGCGCCCCAAGTTTTGCGTACAAGTACTAAGCCTCAACAAGTTGTGCCTACAGTTACTGAGCCAATTATGCCTAGAATTTCTGTGCATGCAAGTACTAAGCCCCACAGAGTCGCGCCTACAATAAAGGAGCCCCAGCCAGTTTTACCTAGAATTATTGGGCCCCAAGTAATGCATCCAAGTACCACGCCTCAAAGAGTTGTGTCTACAGTTACTGAGCCCCAGTCAGTTTCCATGCCCAGTCGTAAACCTCTGGCACCGGACTTTACTGTGGTAGGTATGTCTACAACTCTCGAGCCCCAGGCGATTGTACATACAAGTACTTGGCCTCAGTCAGGTTTCGTTCCTGAGGGCTTTCCTCTGCCACCTGCCTTTATTGGGGGAACTTCTTTAATCATCAGTATCACGAAAGGAAACAATTATATCTGCGGGTATGCCAGCCTATGTGATAAACGTTTGAGTGAACACAGCTGTCCTATCGCATACTGCTCCAAATGTCGATGTGACGATGATTGTGTGAGGTATTCCGATTGCTGTCCGGACGTGTATCTGAACCGTACCCACCCTCCCGACGCCGAGTTTACCTGTGTTTCACAAAGCTTTAAGGATGCTACGTCGCAACCCCCAAAGAGGTACTTCAAATCTGATTATATATTATACTATTATACTCTAATAGAGCATGCTTCTTTGTTTTTCTTGAGAAAAATCATATTACAAACGATCTAACATATTTGGAAAAAAATAAAATCGGCGGCAGTTCACAGGAAAATGATATGATTTTGATTTGTGATGAGGGCACTTCGAGGCCCACCAAGGGATCATTTCAATCGATCGCTTTCTGGAGGTGTGTCTTCGTTTTATGGATTTGATTGCACCGATGTCTGGTCTCGCGGGACCAATCGGATGTGACCATTTGGGAAACGCCCTAATACACTCCTATATCACCCGTTACCGCATGGCTATGAGCAGAGGTTTCTACGTATGATCGTGCCATGCGTTCGGATGATGCATGCAATTGTTTGATGCGGACTGGTTTTGAAAAATTTAAAACCGGAATGGGGTAGGGTAATTCAACCCTCATATTTTTATTATCCCTAGGCTTAGCGATCTGAAACTTACACAAGTTTGCCTCCGAATAATGGCCTTTCAGATCAAATAATCCGACTTTCTTTAGCTAATTTGGTCACGTCATTGTGACGTCAAAAGCTCCAGGAGCCTTTCTCTCATGATTTTTGGGGAATACTTTCTCCGATTTTCTCTGTTTTTTTCACAGTAATCCCTTCTTGATGAGATTTGACATATAATCTTGAAAGATATTTGTCTCCCGTTTAATTCTAGGCCAGATAGGTCTTTCTATCAAGTCCCGTTTGACCTCAGCATGGATTCATATAGATGTTCTCCGGTCATGACGAGGGAAGCTTTCCTGTAGTCATATGGTTGCTCTTTAGTTGCCAGACGTTGGAAATAGGGGCTGTCATTCGAAATAGGTCTTGCGATTATTGAAGCGGAATTTCTTTATGGACGGCGGCTGATTATTGAATCTTGAAATCGGACAGTAGTGATATAACTATTGTATTGACGAATTGATATATATTGAATCTTCCTTTGAGTAATTTTTTTCAATTACCTTTTGTACAAAAGGTAGGCATTCGAATGTTTGTTTTTGTTTGTCAATATCAATTAAGCATCACAGTGTAATAGAATGTTCCCATAATGTTTATCTAGGTTCAAGAATCAAACCAAAGAAACTGACAGTTATCCATTTTCGAATGAGATATATTTATAGAATTAATTTATATGGACATATTTTTTCAATATCCACCTTCCACATTAGCTTTGATGTGGATGTTATACGAATTAGGTCTTTAGATTATACAAACGGAAATTCTTTAATATATTACGGCTGAATATTGAATGGAAGGTTAGACGGATGCGAAAATTAATCAATGAACGATGCTGAATTTCGAATGACAGACTAGACGCATGCATACCATAATTTTTCCTCTATCCGCTATCACTTGTCAAAATATAAGAAATATTTCATTTCTTTAACGAACTGCCTTGAACAGTGATGTTTACCCTCTATTGTGTCCATGTTACTCGCGTATGTCTTGCTTTGAATCTAGTGACAAGGAAAGCCCTGGAAAAAACTTGTAGTTGTGAAAACAGGCAGTGAATTTCAAATCAGATTTAGGACAAACTTTTACTAAATAAAAATACATATTTTGAAATAACTTAACCCTTTGTCCCTATGCTCTCAGATATTGGATGATTGGACAGTGTCCTCACCAGAATATTGACTTTTGGCCCTCGTGTGAAAACCCTGACCGCAGAAAGGTGACTGAATTTACACCCGTGTATTCCCCAATGACAGGCCTACACTACCAAAACCGATTTTGTGCCGAGTGCTGGGGAGTGTCAGAGTATGAACCATGGACGA
This sequence comes from Hanleya hanleyi, assembly GCA_036873755.1. Taxonomy (NCBI): domain Eukaryota; kingdom Metazoa; phylum Mollusca; class Polyplacophora; order Lepidopleurida; family Hanleyidae; genus Hanleya; species Hanleya hanleyi. The sequence goes on along the minus strand of JAVTVY010050576.1, from coordinate 127,238 downwards.
TGTATTCATTCTGTACTGGCTACGTTGACTACAACAGCATAACATCCTTGGAAGATTTCCAAGACTACGTTTTGAAGACAGGAACGTGCGGAATATACGCATATCCGCCAGATACACACACTGTGAGAGAATGTAATTTTGCCATGGTGACAAGTTGTAACATGACGGGAAAGTGGCAAGCAGAGTCCGATAAATTTAGTATGGAGGTCGGTTGTGCCCTCTTCACTCAACCCGTCAATGTTGAAGATGTCGTCTACAAAAATACTGTATGTGCTCTCTGTAATGGAGTGAAATTGTTCCGGAAAGGATCTTGTTCCAATACCCCCCCACCTGACGTGATACCGTTTTCAGTTCTATTGAACTTCCGAGCGGAAGATGACGGCCCCGTGACGAACCAACTACAAGTGTCAGAGACGAAACTGGTTTGTAAAGACACAGAAATACTGGATTCTCATATTGTAAGTATAACATTCCTAGTTCAGCTCTAGTTCTACTCACATGTAATTATAAGAAATATCATTCATATGATACTACGTTGTTTCGATTTCTCAATATATGTATGAAATGTGGTGTCGAATACCGATATTAATAGTAATGGTGGTAATTTTTCCGCCCCCCACCCTCCCCCGCTCCCTGACCCCCATACCTCAACATGGTAACCTGAATTTATTTGCGCAAGAATTTGAAATCGATCCCGGATTTCTAGCCTCACGAAACTAGGTGAACTAGGCGATAGCTTCCTATACGCATCACTTGTAAAATATCGTGTTTATCGAGAAACATTTCCAACAAAACCGAACGATACCATCAACAGAAGTCATCATAATGTCATCGAACCGAAAGTTATCGAAATATAATCTTTCGCCATAACCGTACGGATATTGTGGGGACGAAACTCTAATGATGGCGTGCTATACGAAATATGCTATACAGCAGAGAAACTCGTAAATTTGTATGGATATTTTGAGTATAAGATATTTCTCATAAAACACATCGCCGTGATTTTCCAACACAACTCTTCGCTATAGATTCTACACCATTCTTCAACATATACAGATATATAAATTTAACATATTCAGTTTTTGTACTAATCCCGCGTAATGAACCCTCCCTCTTTCATTCGTTCAATCTTCTCTCTTTCCCTCCCCCCTGTCAATCATCCCTCTCTTCCTTTCTCTCTCCATCCATTCATCTAATTATTTGTCACTTTCTTCTCCCTTCCTGTCTCCCTCCCGCCATTCATTCAATCATTCCCGTCTCCTTTTCTTTTCCCTCCATCCAATCATGCCTCAGTCTCCCCGTCTGTCCTGTCTCCCTCCCTCCCTCCGTCCATTCATTCGGCTATAAATCTCTCTCCCTCCCTTTCCGTGTCCTTTCGGCCCTCCATTCATCCAATCATTCCTCCGTCTCCCCCACCCTCCCTTCATTCATTCGATTGAATCTCCCTCCCTCCGTTTCCGTCTCCTTTCCTCCCTCCATCCATCAAATCATTCCCCCTCTCTCCGCCCCTCCTGTCTTCTTCCATTCATCCAATCATTCCCCCGTCTCCCCCTATCTCTCCTTTCCTCCATTCATCCAATCATTCCTGTCTCCCTTCCTTTCTATCTCATTCCCTCCCTCCCTTCTCTCTCCAGCCATTCGTCCAATCATTTCTCACTCCCTTCCTCTCTCCCTCCCCCTATTCATCCAATCATTCCTCCCTCTCTACCTCCCTCACTCCATTCATCCAATCATTCTTCTGTCTCCTTCCATACATTCCTCTTATCATTCCTGCCTGGTTTCCTTCATGTTTCTCTCCCTCCCTCCATTCGTCCAGTAATTCCTCTCTCCCTGCCTCCCTCCATCCACTCATCCAATAATTTCTCTCATCGTCCGACCGTCCTGTCTCCCTCCCTCCATTGATCCAATCATTCCTTCCTCTCTTCCTCCATCCATTCATTCATCCCTTCACCAAAACATTCCTCTCTCTCTTCCTCTCCCCTCTCTCCCTCTCTACATCCATCCAATCATTAAATCATTTCTTCCTCCCTCCGTAGATTCATCCAATTATTCCTCCCTCTTCTCCTGTAATCATTCATCTCTCCCTCCCCCGTTCATTTGATCATTTGCCATTCTCCATTCATCCAATTATTCCTCACTCCATTCATCCAATTATTTCTCCCTTCCTTCATCACTACATTCATCCAAGCATTCCTCCCTCCCTCCCAGCATTCATCCAAGCAAGCCTTCATTAGCTCATACAATCTCTCCTTATCTGAAATGCGACGGTAGCAGCGGCCGTGGTGATTGATGATAGATGCATTTATAAGTCTGCATGGAATAAGTCTGGATATAATACGGCTAATTCGGGTAGTCGCGTTACAGTCTTCAAAATTTAAATTGATTTGTCTTCCCATATTTTTCGTTTCTACAATAGTAGCCTACTCAACTAAATAGAGTATAGTTTAATTCTGCACTGGTATTATGAAATGGAACGAGTATATTACATCCTTTCTCTACAGGCTGATCTATGACGTGATATTTGCAAGTTATTGTCACGTAATCAAACATGGCTGACGATTCTTTGCAAAATATGGTCAGGTAAATAAACATGGGTGTCGTATACATGGCACTGATTGGTCGTATGAACGAATGAATGAATGAATGGATGGAGGGAGGTAGGAATGATCGGATGAATGGAGGGAGGGAGAGATGATTGAACGGGAATAGTACAAAACAGAATGCTAAGTTTGAAATTTATATGTATTGTATATGTTAAAGTATAGTGTAGATCTGATAGGGATCAGGTATATTATCCTGAAATGTCGTATAATTAACTGATCAAGAAAATTTGTATTACTCTACATTTTGAGTTTACTTTCTTCTCTGGTGTTTAGTATATGTCTTATAGTACGCGCGCGCCTCCCAGCATGTTCGCACTGTCCTGGCGAAATATATTTGAATACTTTTTTGGCTAGCTGACGTCATGATGCCGTCGCTGCTTTCATATCATTCTGGCGTCATCGATACCGTGATAACGTTGATAACGTCACTTCAGGTTTGGGGCCATTGTTTTCAAAACCACGATATTCTACCCGTAACAAATGCGTGAACCTACAGACCTGGTTTCCCGACTCTATATCAAGGGAATCGAGGTAAAATTCTTGTTGTGCAAAAATATCAGGTGCCCGCGGTGAAAGATAAGCAAAAATCAGTATGGTGGCACCCATTACTACTGAAATCGAAGGAAACATGACTGAAAGGAAACAACCGCTAGTTAAAATTGAACATAATATTTTGATCCATATCACTATAAAAATGAATAGTGGTCAGTGTTGTGGGTTTGATGTAAAGAACATTGTGATGTCATGCTGTCATCGTTCAAACTGCTGACCGTTTCTCTCTTGCATAAAACCATCTTTGTCGTATTAGTCCGGTGGCTTAAGGCCAGATTTTCACTTTATCGTGACAGAGTGGAATAAAGCACCAAATTTGGCACACGTGTCGTCAGAGACACCGAGAACAATATCAGAAGGGGTGCCCCCGATTTCGAGGCCCAGGAGGCGATATGTGGCCCATTAGGGGCCCGGGGTCATTTTGGGCCTATAAATGGCAATTTTTATCCCAACGATTTTCAAAACATCATGTATCCGCCATCCTCTGGGGTAAGAGTCTGAAAATTTCCACACCAATAGTGCTAGCAAAGGTCTAGCGAGAAATACAAAATAATCCAAGATGGCCGCCATAATGACGTTAAAGCTACGTCAGCACCAAAAAATGATCAATTTTTTTCGAATTTTCGATCCGAAATTTTGAATTATTTTTTTATATTGTTTTCTTGGTGTTAGGTATAGAGTGAACATTAGAAAATAATCATATATAACTGACTCTGATGGCACGGTAGACCCTGACTGACCATTGTCAAACTGGGTCAAGTTGGACCAGATCCTTATTTATGCAATAAATTATTTGGGGCTACCGTACAATGCAACCTGTGACTGGACAATGCATAGCTACCAAGTGAAATGTGTCATACTAATATAGCGTTAGACTTCCATCTACACATTTTTGAATATGTTATTCGGGATTCCTGTTGCTGAAGATGAATGGCGGCGCCAATGCGAAAACTATGGTCTATTAAAGAGGATCAATGCCGATTATAGAGATTCCGTTTTTTACATGAGCTGAGAAATAGGCAGCTCAAACAGGGCGCATCCTCTGTAAATAGGAACAGGAGCCCGTCCTCGGATGTGAAATATGTCAGCGAAAATAAGCACGTATTGGTTGAACTGGACAATATCTAATATTATCAGTATAAACAAATGAACTGGTTTATGGGATATGTTGTGTTTGGAGTTGCGGATAATAATGTGCATGTCTTGTAACGGGCCAGATTGATCGGAGAAAGAGACATCGTTTTATTACAGAACATTGCTATTGCTGTTTTGTTTTGAACGAACTGTCAATTCACTAACGCGTAAGAATACATGAAATACTACCAAGATCATTGCTCGTAAAAGAATTACTTGGATACTTTCAAGGAAGATTTTGCAAGAGACGCCGTCAGATGAACTCTGCTTCAAAGACTCAGCAACAGACAGGGTATTGGGTGCGACGAGCGATTGAGCCAAGGGACTAGAGACAGCGCTTCCTGAAACTGTAACCGCGAGAGTTTGTCATGAATAAGAGTGTTCCGAAATATGTTTTGATCTGAAAAGAATGTCATTTCGAAGGCAGGCAACTACTAACTGACGCATTAATTTCATCAGCAATGAAAGAGTGGTGATTGATTATTTCAACCACGGTCATACTATCACAAAGAGAGAGAACGTTATGATTTGCCAGTTTATGGCCCCAAAATTTTACGGCAAGCACTTCTTGACCGTGGTATGTAAGTGGGCAAGATGTGCTGGCCATTCTTGGTCTATCCACGAGGATCCAAAAACAACCGCCAAACCCAAGGTACCAGCAGCGTTTGGTCTGGTTTGATCACATCAGAGGATACCCAATTTGGAGAAAGAAAATTACTTTTCCGTTGAAAGACTCCAGGAATACAAGCTAGGTATTAACATAGGCTCTAGCTTCATTCAAACGAATGTGATGGTGAGCCAGTGATACAACTTTTGTTAAGATCAATCAGGCAGCGGAGAAATGCTCTGCCGAGCACGACGACTTTACAGGCAAAATTGTGCGAGCAAATGAGAGATTGCAGTTCCACAAGTTACCTTTTTGCGGCGCGAGAATTCACTCAGTATGCTTTTCAGTTTATGAATTTTATTTTCTGGAAATGGTGCTTTCATAGTTTTGCAGTCCAGTTGAATCCCATGCATAACCATAATAGTTGATGGGTAGTAAGTCTTAGCATGTTTGATTGTAATGCCCAAATACTCACACAAGTGAAAGTGTTGAGAGCTATATAGAACAGTGGCTAGCGTCATTTGCACCGACGAACATGAAGTCGTCCAGTATGTGGATCACCGCTGATATGCCGAATTTTGTTGTCATAACCGATTGCAGAGAATGACTTGAGCTCTTTAATATCTTACAGGATGTAGAGCATCCCATCGAGAGGCACCGATCATATAAATACTTGTCGCCCCCGGTAAACCCCAGTAAGGGGTGAATCGCTGGCTCGAAAGGTATGATGCGGAAGGCATCATCTAAACAGATTTTTGCCATCAGACTTTAGTGTTTTTTGGACTAGTGCAATCGTGATATCTAATGTCTACGTATTCAACATATCATAGGTCATGTTGAATCGTACCGTTAATAGAAAAGGCAGATTTCCAGAGAAAGATAAATCGTTATCACCTTAAAGGTATTGGGGGGGGGGGGGAATTTGGTTTAATTACAACACATATAAGGGAAGGTTAAGGTTATTTCACTCATATGGTGATATCCAGATTAATGATGGAGAAAGCTGGGATACGGGAAGAGAACCACCTCCGGCCCGCAGCATGTAACTGACAAACTTTCACACATGCAACAGCGAGGCTCGAATCCGTGCCGGTTCGGCGGTGTGAGGCTTGCTATCACCAGTGATGCGCCTTAGACAACTCCGCCACCAAGAGCCCCCAAAATATTAGGTTCTATTCTGGGGACTAAGACTAATGGAGTGCAAACCTTATTGTCAAAAGGAGTTGAGAAGGGACCAGCAGCTCGACCTTTCGACAACTCTTTGTCTAATTTAGCTTCTACGATAGCAGGGTTTTGCATAGCAGATGAAAGATCACGCGACACAGTGAAAGCATATCTTCTCGAGTTCCAAATATCGAAACTGTTCGTGAAACTTGAAACAAGCAAATCTACCTCAGGGTAGTTACTTAGCGCAGTTTTAGCCTGATCTCAACCGATGTTGGAAGAATAACTCCTTTTGCCGCTGGATTTACACATGCTAATTTACATGTAAGGAGCTGAGAAGAATCCAATTGGCAACAATTGATGTAGTTCACAACCGTGGCATGTACGATAACCTGAAGTTTCATCCTTCGAAACATTTGTTTTAGTATCGATAATCACCTTCATGCGTGCTTCATCGAGTCGATCATAACAGAGCTACATGTACAGAAACCTCTCAATGAAGCCTTTATAAATATATATGATATATATTAGCATGTATACAAACTCACATACATGTGTATAGCAATAATACCATTATTGGTGACGCTCTGGCGGCCATATTGGATATTCAACGGGTAATAAAGTTTCCAATTATCGTTATTATTTTCTTCTTGAATCAGTCAGGTTCTTGGAAAACCAATCTCGTGTAAAAAGGTGATTCAAAGCTGTCAAATAGTCGCCAACAGGAGGCTACTGTGTGTATTATGGCGGCCATATTGGATTTATGCAAATTAAGGGCCTTCCACCGCCTGCAGAAATGGGCACCCCTTCTGAGATCATTCCTTATGCCTAATTGAGCCTCTGTGCAAAATATGGTGCTTTATTCCAGTCTGTCACGATCTTGACCTTAAGCCACCTGACTATATGGATGAAGTTTTTCGATTATTGACGCGGAAATTATTTTGTGAACAGGGGGTGAAAATTCCCACTCGAGAGAAGGACACTTCCACCCAACAGAGCCACCAGGCGAGGTTTTGGGTGTATTTTTCTTCTCGAGAGTGGGAATTTTCATCCCTTGATTAAGCTAATATGGTATTCCCTTTTTCATATATTTTAAATAATTACTCTAATCAATATTTTAGTGAAAATATCAACGATACTCTCAGAGAAACTTTGCTGGAGCGCATTATGCCAGCGGCCTGTTTCGGACGTCGTGATTGCTCAGCCTGCGTCGTACGCCCTCATCCCATACACGTATATGGAAGGACGCATCTCAACCGCTTTTACCATATCAGTTTTACACGTTATTATTATAAGTAACATCCCAGAAAGACCAGCATAATGAGAACTGCAGAACATTATTGCTTACGTTGGTCAACTCTGCAAAACATTCTGGACTTTATTCCAGACTGGTTCTCTCCTGTATAACATTATTGCCGATCTTATTTCAACTATGCAGAATATTACTAACCCTGTTAGCAGCTAACTGACTCCGCGATTGTTTTCTCTTTTTCAGAATTCATGTCGGAAACTGTTTTGTCCCATCGGAAAATATTTTAAAAATCACACCTGCCACAACATGTTCGACTCGGCCAAAGGAATTGGATACATCGTGAAGTATTCACTAAAGCCCCAAAACAAGCAATTTGTTGTGACCAGAGAGGGAATAAACGATATTTCAACGTCTTTTTACAATTACTTGAGAAATAATATGTATGCCGCATTTTCCTCTGCCGGGTTCAACATTATCAATATATTTTTATTTCATGATGTCAAACCTACTTTTGGCAGAGACACATTGCACATTTATAATATAACTGTCCAGCTAGCATTCGTAGTTGACAACAATGTTTCGAGATACCAAGTTGAAAGGTCAATGATAGCTTTAGTCAATCGCGGTTATTCTTATCGTAGCGATGGTGGCGCCGCCTCGGAATTGTTTACTGCGACCTGGATGCCAAATAACGAACAATCTTATTTAGCATCTGCAACTAGTAAGAGTTATGATAAGCTAGAGAACGGAACCATGGTAGAGGCCACCTTTACCCATGTAACACGATTTAATAAAGACCTGCCAACGGTTTACAATGATAACACTTCGGCGTATATTCAAATAGACGACATGATGCACTGCAAACAGATTGAATTGAACGCTTCAGAATATCGGATACAGGGCAATTGGATCCTTTATTTTAACCAATTGAGCAGCGAAATACAGATACCTGCCGGTCATTATAGGAAGATTGGTTCGCGTGTTCGTATCTGCGCTGATTTTATTAGTTCAACTGATGGCGGACATGTAAAATCTGCCATGGAACCCCAGCAAGAAACGTTCGATCGTACGGAGATAATAATCACAATTATCTGTACGAGTTTCTCACTCTTTGGGTTGTCAGTTACCTTGTCGATTTACTCGCTACTGTCCCGTCTTCGGTCATTACCTGGTCAAACTAACATGGCCCTCTGGGGCAACCTCTTTATGGCACAGCTGTTGTATGTATCATTGGCCGCGGCAGATGTCCCTCTTGGACTATGCCAGTTTTTTGCCATAGTTATCCATTATTTCTGGCTTTCAACATTTGCATGGAAACTAATCTGCGGCTTTCATCTGTATCGGAGATTTCGTAACCCTTTTATGGTTATCGACGGAGTTAAATCTATGATAATATATACAATATTTGCTCAATTTTGTCCCATCTTGATTATTGGTGTTCACATCATGGTCCGGTACTATACTTCTGGTCAGTCAGAAATCGGCTATGCGGGCAGAGTTATCGGCCCTGGGCGAAGGTTATGCTTCCTTACTGAGGCAATAGACATAGGACTAGCATTTGCATTTCCCATCGGTGTGGTTGTTTTGATTAACATTTTCTTTTTTGCGACATTCATACATTCCCTTCGCAACAGACCCGAACTCCACAAGCACACATCCAAATCAGATGTGAAGGAGAGAGTCGTTTTCGTCAAGGTGTCATTTCTTCTGGGATTCACCTGGACCTTTGGTTTCATCGCTGTTGGAACAAACGTGTCGGCAATGTGGTATATATTTACTGTCTTCAATGCGTCCCTTGGATTTTTCGTTTTCATGAGTTTTGGTTTCAAGCATATTTCCATATTCAGGTTTATTCCTGAGCTTCCAACCAATGTTGCAATCAACGTTGCAATCATCGCTGGGAGAGATGAAAGAGTAGTCACCCCATGAGAGCATCCCATGTGCGACTCAATCGACCGACGGCATGGTATTTCACTGGGACAGCACTATAAAATGACGTCACTGTAACGTCTTCAAAGCGGCCATCTCGGATTTCTGGTAGAGCTTGACCCAAGGGTATAGTGTGGTAAGTTTCAGTTCCCTAAATCAAGGAGTAAGAAAAATAATTAGGGGGGAATGGCCCTTCTCCAGGCCTGGACAGTCCCCAAAAAGTCCAAGCCAGATAGAGTTAATCAGTTAGAAGCCCCAACATTTGACCAGGTAGAGAAAGGAAAGATGCATTTTCGGTACACGGATATATTTTACCCCATGGTACTTTGTAGGTGCTTTTCAATTTTCATCACTGATTTTCCCTGTTCTAATAACCCAGGGAAGAGGCATTTTTATTGGCTGTCCCTCATAAATAGATCTTCAGACGTCGCTAACTCATTGAAAAATATTGCGCACATCTACACAAAATTGTGTTTTGTTATTTGTGATTAGGACAAATCCTCCGATATCATTGTGGAAAGTCATATACTAAGACCGATTACTTGACTTCCTCGGTTGGTCAGACGCTTTTAAGATTGTTCTCTCAAACCATGGATATAGGACATACATCAGCGGGCCAATCAAACGGTAATTTAGGAAAAAGATTGTGTGAGGAAATGGCAAAGATAACTGAAAACTTGTGAAAGTTGATGACGATTAAACTGCTTAAGATGGAGATTGACACATATTTCTCACATAAAATTTCATCGGAACTTTTTATATGCATTAGTACTGTTAAGCACAAATCTAAATAAACATCGGGGTTACCTTATCACCTTATGGTATGGATGTCCATCAAAATGTGGTACACCACGTTAAGGTTAATTTTTTTATATTCAATCACCATTTTTTATCTAAATACAAACAAAAATGGGAGGATCAAAGTTAGTTTTTCCAATGCAAGAACATATTTTTCTCTTTTCCGATGATATTTCTGTTAAATTGAGATAGATATCATTACATAATAAGTTTGCCTAATTGTTTAACAACGAAAATATAGTTTAATTTCTACAAGAGTAGATCTTTTCATACAAAATTGTTTCCCCTATTTTGAAATAGTTAGTACTTGTGGCTGAGGCATCGGTCTCTTCATTTCCCTGTCCATGTGATTACTTAAGTTCCTCTTATCAGTACAGTATGGACGATACGAAGGGGCAAAGGTACCGCGATGTTGGCCCGATGACAACAATATCGCCTATATAGAACCGAGATAGCAATTTGATAACGATGCCACAACACTGACATAGCGCGATCGGTTGTGCGCAGTGGAAAAATTACAGTGACAATGGTGACTGAAACACAACTAACTTTACTAGGAAATCCTCTTGACTAAAGATGTAGATAGTGCGCTGGAGAATACGAACAACAAAATGATCAACAGTTTGATGAAACAAATCAATGCTCTGGAGGGCCAGGTCTTCTAACTGAACAGATCTTAACCTTAGTGAACTTGAGCAATGCACGCAGCGAGCTCGCATAAGAGTGTGGGGCATTTCGGATGCAAAACAGACAAAAAAGTATTAGCTACCTTTCTGAATGACCGGCTGAAATTACACATGAATTGACATGATTGACATTGTGTGAAAGAGATTACACAGCATCTCCATACCAGGTCAATTATTGTGAGTTACGCTTGAGAGATTAGTGCACTGAAGAGAACAAAACTCCTGATACGAGAATACCCTACCAGCCCAAAACAATAATCTTCTCGAGCACTTGGTATCCCGAGAGAGAGAGTGGAGGCCTGATTCTCAATTCGGGAAATATTGGCGTTAACATTTTAGAGATAAATACACCAAGTAAAACGGTGATGATTTTGTGAGAGTAGTTCAGAATACAATAGCAGACCACATTCTTTGCCAGAAAATTCGGGAAGGGGACGCCACTCCCTTCCCTCTGACCACGCGGAAAAAGAAGGAGGATCATAGGTCTAGTGGATAGGCTACCTGTATGTCTACAGCTGTGTTTTGGTGGAACAGGCATAGAAAATACTTCTGGCTTCTGCCAAATTCACACCAAATAATCAAACGTTCTCAGTATCTAAATTTGGAAAACCGACATGCAAGTGATGTACAAACATTATTGTTGGGTCTACTTCAGTCTCTGTTTCGCCATACGAATAAAAATTTCAAGGTTAATAGCAGTATGAACTGCAATTCACAAAATTTGCTGTATGTTATTGCATGCAATGTGTGTGACAAAACATACATTGGCGAAACGGGTGATGTACTCAGAAATCGAGTAAGAGTCCATCGGCAACAGATCAACACACCTCCATTAAGGCATCTTACGGTTAGCAAACATATTGCAGAATGAGCTAGTGATCTTGAAACGAAATTTAGTATTTTTTCCGTTTATAAAATGAAATCTCGTGATACAGTCAGGCGACAGAGAGAGGAACAGTACTTCTTTCGGAAGTTCAAATGTGAATTAAACTGTTAATACCTTTATTGATATATGAACTGTAGAAATGAAACAATTATTTCTGTTATGCATGCATCGACTGAAAAGGAGATGTCAAACAACTGTTGGTAAAAACTAACCATGTATTTATTAAGTCCGGACTTGTCAGGCAATACTGCCTCAACGGACATGTCATCCAGTCTTCAACTTCATGGCAATGCAGCTAATTGTTTAGTTTTTGTTCTATATATCATTGTCGGATTATAACAAACTGTTTTACCTTTTGCGTACTCCATTATATTGTAAATATGTATGTCTCCAGTGTCCGATTTATATATAAAAATGCATTCTAACATGTTCAACTGCAAGGAAACTATATGCATATATAGCCTTACATATGAATAAATATATTACTGCTACTGAAAAGTCCATAAAATGGACGAAATCGGTTTAGCATTGCAATATACAGTTTACCAAAAAACTCTACATTTTATGTAGTTTTGTTTCTTATATATCTATTTGTGTAATGTGTAAAATGTATAAAATTCAGTTATCCAAAATATCAACCGTGTAATGAGTAATGCGTATAATATGTAAGATTCGGTCTTTAAAAAAAATATCTGGAAATGGGACTTCATGTTCAAACCTAAGGTTTACTTAATGAATGAAGTGATGGTTGTATTTCATGCACAAGGTGCGGAGTTGAGAATATTAATTTCAAGCTATAGTCGTTCTTCATTAACAAGGACATGGTAATTTGTATATCCGGCTCCCTTTTCATACAAAGAGCCGAACATTTTTTTAATATGTTTATTTCATGTATCTAGATTTACACAATTTCATACTTGTTTCTCTCTTATGGGAATTCGGGGTGTTGGTTTTGTTTTAGTGTAGATTTGCTATAGTTTTCGTCAAAATGGTTGATGCATCAGGGACTTTGTCAAACTTAACTGTTGACACATTACCGACCAATTCTACTTTGATAAGCTATGATTGGCAGTATAGTCTCATTGCATTTAACACGCTTGTATGCGGTTTATGCAAATTCCAGAGAACGCGAGTTTAAGGGGAGAGCGAATTTTCTCTGAATAGAATGGCAGAGGTTATCTTTTTGAATTAAAGGTTGTCCATACGCACATTGTGGTGTTTAATTATTCTTCGGTAAGTTGACTTTCCACGTAGATAGCCACTTATTGGCGTAAGAGCTATAGTATTCTCGTCAAAAGGCTTGCTCGTCCGCTAATATTGTTCCGTTCCGTTTGAAAGGTAACTTACACTTGCTTCTGGATGAACACCTCTTGTGGCCAGTCCATAAGCCTACTTCTCTCGCCACATTTTGAAGGTGGGTAACCTGAGTTTGACTAAAACACATTGCTTTCAATTGAATGTGTCTAAGGAGAACTGGCAGCGAAGAAGCAAAGTATAACCCAACTTCATTACCGGTGACGTCTCGCGCAGGTTAGAGTAGTCTCGTGTAGGTTTGACCAGCGGTTTCATTCGGCGGTTGGCGGCGTGCTCATATTTCTAATTCACATATGTGATGCAATGCCGTGTGTACATGATTGTGTAATGATAACTGTGTACACCCACAAATGGTGAAGCGCATGTGAGGTATACACGGCTTTTCCGAGAATGGTCTGGACTTACCCCGCCACAAAAATCCACTATGGAGCGTTTGATGTATTTATTGCGATGGAACATCGTCTTGGAGGTTCTGGTAACTAGAGTGAGTTTTGTTTATCAAATTCAGTTTTTAAGAACCATTACTCATAACCTCGGGGCCTCAGATAGTAGCTCCATGCGACACTCCTTTGAGGCAATGAATCTTGCACGGTGGCGGAGTGTTCATCAAGTTACACTTATATGAGCGTGAACTGTCTTAGGGTGTTAGCTTTTTCAAGAGAAATTGCCGCTCGATTCGCTCAGTGACGTTCATGCAGTTTTGCACGGATCAGTGATAGGACATATGTTTTTGGAAATCTGGTACAGGTAGGCAGTGAATCAAGGTCCGATAATCTTTGGAAATTTGTAATGACCGGCAAATATTCGGAAAATCACTCGATTACGTCAGAAAGACTTTCATTTGTTCAATTTTGAATATTTGCCCGATACACCAATCATTTGGGTGAAGATTTATGCTGATGTCGTATCAGTCACATTGCACTATGACTATGTGCCTCATCTTCAATACACGCTTTAACTGCTTAGACCTATATCAATTGACAGGTGCATTTTTCGTGTGCTTTATATTCTCTTCATTACAGACTATATTTTGACTACATGTTTTTCCATATTTTTATTCCTTTGTCAATTCCCATCCTTTTTTATCGCCATGAACATGCTGTATTTATATCTCACACTCATTACTTGTGAGAATGTCAGTGTTTTAAAGTTGATCAGACGTTTGATACATGCTCCACTATGAGGCCTATATTTGATATCTGTGTCGATAGTACTAAATAATAATAAATATTTTATTCCCAGGCTGTGTTCGCTTTGCATTCACATTTCATGCCGTATTGAGAGGAATGGTAATATACAGTTATGTGTTTAAATTATTGCTATTTGTGATCATCGACCTGAAATCAGTTATGTTTTCATAAATCAAATATATGTTCACATTATGCACTTGTTTCACTTATCTCACTGTAACGCTAGTTATGACACTTCCAAAATTGAGTGTCTGAGTGAATATGATTTAACGTCGCTTTCAGCACTATTTCAGTCGTATCATGACGTTTGGTTCCTATTCCTTTTCACACCCGGGAACCTCATGGGTGCCTCTTACGACAAGTTATCTGAGGGACTGAGGACTATTCTTACCATGACCTGGAGTGTGCGCAACCAGGTCAAGCTCCGGGAGCCCGACGGGGCCACTTCCAAATTGGCATAAGCACTATCAGAAACATGAATGAAGCGAAGATATACATATCATCGTCTACGCGGCTTCAAATGCAATACTGACTCGTTTATATACGATGCTTTGGCTAGCTCGCCTGATAAATCCCCTCCCAACAAACACAGAGACCGGTAACATATACATCATTATAAGTGTTATTTTCAAGAAATAGATATAAAATTCCATTAAAACGGTAACTTGCGCAGATTTACTTTTTAGAGTTGATAGCAAATCATCAGGTGTCGAAGAATGTGCCAAGAAAACGGAGCTAACCGCAAAAATGTCCTTATTTAGTGACCTCCTGGGGACGTCGTAACTTACACGAGATATCACACACAGATTCGTTGAGTTATATTTAGAATTATGCCCAACCAAAAACTTCTAGGTCAGTTTTTTGGGGGAAAATTTCAGCCTTACGTCTAATTGATTACGAGGTACGTCTGACATCATTGGTCCTGAAGCCTAATGACGTAGGCCCCCTACAGCCATGACAATAAAATACCACTTCTATCCCTTGATGCAATGCAGGTCCCCAACATCCATGGCAATTATATGACAGGTGAGGATCGTTATACAATTCAATTAGCCGGTCACCTCCCTCGTGTAACATGACATCAACTTAATTGCCAGCGCGCGGTCTCTGGGCTAAGCTGGCACAGTCTGAAGAGCAAGCTTTAATGTGGTGTATCGGGTTATATATATGCCTTCACGCCTTGCGGGACATGTACTTTACGTTGACAATGACAATTTAATTGGTTTCGTGTTACACACTCGATGTTAGATTTCTGGACGAGTGTTCACGTGTCATACAGATGAATGAAAACACAATTCATCACGTGACTGAGAGATATATAATACGTCATCAGGGTATGGGACCATTGTTTGGGTGTTAAGGTACAACACTGTGAACAGACATCATGTTATCTTTAGAGAGCAAACAGTACACTCTTTTAAACTTCCATAATGTTGGAAAATGGATACAAAGTTTCGTCCTGGCAGAAATTAAACGAAAACATACAGAGGTGGTGGGAAAAGATCCAGGTGTGCTGACAAGACGTGACATGAAGTTCATGAGAACACAGGGAATGACTTGACCACACGGCCTCTGAGTATATACAAATCTGTAAGGGATACAAGAATGGGATATCTTGAAATATCCTAAGACTGACGTAGCATGTTTGACCGCAAGGAGCAGCAATTGATAATGAGACATTGGCCCACAGAGATTGTATATTCATGGAGTAGATCACGTTCACTTTTAAAAGTGAAAATGTACTAAAACTTTGAGTAATTACTTATACGGCTAAGACAAGACACATTGGGAAATAAAAACAGGGGGTCAACATACTATTTGAGAAAATATTGCGTGATCATGTTTGAAGCACATTAGACCGATTTGCCAAGGTAAAACGTTCTTTAATTCACCACATAAATAGATTTCTGGTGAAATATGAAATGAAAATGGGGGTTATCATAATTGTTTTCAAATGGCAGCATTTATCAGATACATTGGGCATTTTGAGCCCTATCCAAGAGAGGGTATGGGTGTGAAATTAGGGTCGGAGTGGAAAACTATTCCAAGGATCATCTTCAAGTCATGCGTAAGGCTGACCTTTTGCTGGAATTGAATTAAAATGAATTTTGGGAGCTCCAAACGCATAATGTCCAGCCCGCGGATCAACCTTCGCCGCCCAACCATTGAATATGACGGGCCCACCTTTACGTCGGACATATATCAATTTAAAAAGGATATGAATAGCTGTAAATGGATCTGTTTTGGCAGATATCAATATTGTTTCACTTTATCCTAATATGAAATATCTGGATGTCTTTGTTAGAAAATTGAGCCTGTTCTGAATAATTCTGACCATACCCATGTTATAACTCCATAGGCACATGGACATGAACGTGATCTACTCCCTCAAATGTGAACGTATTCGCATTTGGGTAATCATACCTTCTTTCCCTTAAGTGACTTGTAGTTCGAAAACAGCCCCTATTTCTTTTACAACATATACTCTGAATGAGGGGCGTTGAAGATTTATAACAAATGAAAGAGTTGGCAACATACATTAATCGACGTGTGACATCAAAATAAGAAATTACATGCGCCAGTCCAACCTCTCCTCTTCGCGTAGTAGTAAACCGGATCCACAGTTTCTTTAACGACTGTTTTCAAGTCGTACTTTTCGAAACATCATTAAAGGCAACACAAAAAGGTGATGCAATAGATAATGCTCTACTAACAAGATCGCATATACCCACATATCAATATTATGATTACAGATCAGAAAACATCACAAGAACCAAAGATGATTCCTGTTTTATCTCGGGCACCCTTTTGTTGCGTCTGTTCATGTGGACATCTTGAATGACAGGAATACACGGTACCTAGCAACAGCTTGAGCTGTAATAGATACGAATAACCAAGAGCCCTTTGTTTCAGGTAATCTTGTGGAAAGTGATGAAATATATCACAGTTTAATAGAAGAAATATCAATAGATTACAAGTTGTTATTCAGAACACACGTCTGTGAGGCCCGGCGCCGACCAAGCTCTTCATTCTCCACCATGTTAACCACGGTCACTGACTACAATCACAATATATGTAAAGAGGACAAGTCTCG
This sequence comes from Hanleya hanleyi, assembly GCA_036873755.1. Classification (NCBI taxonomy): domain Eukaryota; kingdom Metazoa; phylum Mollusca; class Polyplacophora; order Lepidopleurida; family Hanleyidae; genus Hanleya; species Hanleya hanleyi. Next base: position 110,029 of record JAVTVY010050576.1, on the reverse strand, counting down.
GAGACCAGCAGAATCTCAACATATACAGGCAACAATTAAACGCAACATATAATGGCAGTGGAAAAAAAATGCTGGCGTACTGACAAGGAGTCAATATGGTCTCACAGGTCATTCTGTATTAAAAATATATAATAAAAATATAAAAAGAACCAAATGATCACTGTGATTATTTGTATCTCAACCACGGTTTTATTGCAGACGTTCATGTTCTTGAATGACATGGCCACACGTTGAATGACATGACCGCACCGGTTTGAGCGGTATTAGATGCGATTACCCATAAGCATTAACGTAATAGCCTAATCAAGTAATCTAATGGAAAGCAATGAACTATGTGACCGTTAGATTGAAGAAACAGACCAACGGGAGAGTATATTATTAAGATGGAAGTTTTTATTCAGAACACACCTTTGAGGCCCGTTGCCGACCTAGCACTTGATTCTCCACCATGTTAAACACAGTCACAAGATTTGTACAGAGTTCAAGCAACGGGGACCATACGTCCACCAGCAGAATCTCAACAAACATAGGTTAAAATTAAACGCTACATATAAAGGTGGTGAGAAAAGTAGCCGGCGTGCTGACAAGAAGTCACTATGACCCACAGGCCAGTACTCTGAATGCATATCTAAAAACATAAGAAGAATCAAAGTCATCCTTTAAGATGATTTGTATCTAAGTCGCGCTTTTATTGTAGATGTTCATGTGGACATCTTCAATGACATAATCACACAGCCCCAAGCACCGGCTTGAGCACTATTAGATACAAGTATCCGTGAGCCACGATGAAAGAGCACAGTCGGGTAATCTAGTGGAAAGTGATGAACTATGAGACTGTTAAATAGAAGATAGGGAAACTTATACGTAGAATGTAAGTTCTTATTCAGAACACGTTGTTGAGGTCCAAGCGATTCATTCTCCCCCATGTTAACCACAGACACAAACTACCATCACAATGGTTTGTACAGATGGTAAGCCTCGTGGACCACCATACCACTATTGATGGTTAGATTTTTTATTATATCTTATCAGCATCCATGCAGCACAGTTGACAACAGAATTATAGATTAATCTCTAGTTTGAAAAGTTATGTATATAGGAGAAGCTCTGTCCCTGGTGTCATTTCTGTTAACTTGGCAAAGCCCACTCACATCATAATAATAACCCGATAAAGATTGTTGATCAGAACAAGTCTCAACGGTAAAGTCTGGAACTAAAGTACGAAGCTATTTCATGATCAATTGATGCAATCTGGACCAATGTTTTTTATGTCTGTTCTTCGCTCAGTTGAAGTAGTATTTATTGACAAATACGTCGCCAGAAATTACTGAAGTTAAGGGTAGGTGTGTACACGAGATAACATACAGTTTCAATGAAGTTGATCAAAATTATATCCTAAAACTTTTAACTCAAATTCTGTATGGAAAAACTCCTAGTTTACTTGAGATTTGGAGATGGTTTCCTGATGACGTCACAAACTAATGATATCTCCATCAATATCGATATGCAACGGATTCCCAAGTAGTGACCATCAAGCCGCTATCTAATGATAGAAGATTCACAATTTGCATCGTTTATCCTCTAGCCTATCCATGATCATAACCATTACAGGAAGCTCAGGCGAATATATTTTAAGGCTACTCTATTGTTCCTTCTGGTTGTGGTTATTATATATCTCAAAATGACCATGCTACCTCTCTCGTATGTTCACCATCGACAAAATTGTGTACCGAGTGGTATGGTACCATTGCGGTGACTACCTCTTTCCTTACAATTGACACTATTTCATCTGTGGAATTTTGAAAATCTAAAAGCTGATAAACAAAATACGTACATTTGCCACGAAGAGCAGTACGTGTAGAAAACCAACATAATTTACCCATCGCATCAGATGAAATGAAATATGATGCACTTGAGTAAGAAAGTTAGATTTTATCTGTGGAAACAATCATTAATTGTCAAAAGGAAGTTCACCGATCCTTGCGTCATAAACCAACGGCATGAACATATTGAGGTAAATTCATTCGTGTCGATGCGCCAACAAACGTATGGTTCATTAAAAATTGAGAAGCTATTTCCCTCGGTTAGCTGATCATGCTGATAGGCTATGACTAATTGATGCATTCGGAAATCTATCTGCGAACTTCGACAAAAGATACAGAGAAGCTCGAAATGATATCAATACGTCGACAGATCCTTTGTCAACACGTCATACAATGTTTTTCGCTACTTCGCAAATCTGATTGCAATGTTAGCCTCCGGTGAATAGTCGGGATGAGAGTATAAGACGGGTAATTTACATCGAAATCTCATCCGTTTATGAGAATGGAACTCAGGTATTAACCAAAACACTCAGTTGGAATAGCTCAAATAGATCAGTGTGGTATATTATCCATTCAACATGATTTTAGATAGAGCTTTATCATTTTCGGTAATGGTGAATTTCCTTTCATTAATCCTCTCTGAGAAGCAGTCAGGACAAGCAAATGACACAGTCACCGCAAACTGGACAAACAGAACTAACACTGACAGTGATCCAACCAGATTTCAGTCAATCGGCCTCACGCCATTTCCAGATATGAATGACTGTACAAATTGTCTGACGCCCAGCAATGATCCAAGTGATCTTGCCCGATCTATTCCATCGACAACTTCTGAGCACCGGTGTATTTCCAATGTCAGCTCTTCCTCTTCGCCCCCTGGGTTTATTGGTGGAGCCTCTTTGTATGACAGTATAATCAAATGGAACAGTTACGTCTGTGAGCATGTCGGAGTATGTGATCAACAACTGAACGAGCATGGCGGTCCTATCGAACATTGTTCTAAATGTCGATGTGACAGTAATTGTGTTTCAGACTGCTGCCCTGACGTGTGTCTTATCAAAGCTGCCCACCCTCCGGATGCCGAGTTAAGCTGCGTTTCACAAGGATTTAAGAACACCACGTCGAAGCCTCCAAAAAGGTACAGTATATTAAATATGTACAAAGTTGTATATTTTAAACCAAATCACATAATATACAGGATGAGACAACAAGTCATTTGGCACCCCCTCCCTCCTCATTACAGATATCTTGAGTGCCGTAGAATACATTGTTGCATTCATCTGTTTGCATCTATCACCTCCACAGTTGTTGCGAAAATCAAATATTTGAATTCAAACGTTTTCTGCGTAGCTCTTACAGTAATTTAGCGTCTATTTATATTGATCTTCCCATTTTAAACCAGTTCGTATGTTTGCGCCGAGAATGAGAATAACGTGTTTTGATTATTAATCGTAACGTTTTCGTTGACTTTTACAATGAAGAATTTGACTCTTGTATGGAAATCACGCGTAACACTGCGTGGAAACACAAGTTCCCAGTTCCGGCAGCCTATTGGAAACTGGCTCGCAAACTGTAACGTCACAGTTTTCAATAGGTTTCTGGTGAGTTTCTGTCATTGGAAACTGGAGCCCCGGTGCTAGGGGCCGTGAGGATATTTCATAGTCTCCACATGAACAGCTGCAATAAAAGCTCGGCTGAGATATTAAGGCTAGGTCCGAGAATTCACAGTATTCTCGGGTCTGAATTTTAGGTGTTGATGAATACTTTACTGTGGAGTCACATGGTTGCTTTTCAGTCACCAGACGTCGTCAATTTTTCCCACCTCTTGCATATCGCTCCAATTTCGAGCAGTGTACCATCTCTTTATATTTTATCATGCTATTTACTTGATGTTAACACTCCACTTTGCTCATGGTTAATCGCGTTTGTCTGATTGCTATTCTCGTCAGAAATAAAGTAGTCTCAATACTTCCCAATAGTTATAAAACAGCCGTTGCCGATTTTGAAAGCCGATATTAGCTTATACTGAACAACCGCTATTTGAAGATAACAGTAAAAAATTTTCCTTACCATTTCAGGTATTTAATGATCGCACAGTGCCCCCACCAGCAACTCGGCTTGAGTAAGGACGAGAGAATCTGTTCATTGTGTGAAAACCCTAACCGTACAAACTTGACCCAAACTACACCAGTTTATTCTACAGCGACAGGCCTACACTATCAAAACCGATTTTGTGCTGAGTGTTCGGGAGTGTCGGAGTATGAAGTATGGACGATGAAATCGTTCTGTACTGACTATGTTGATTACAAGACCATGGCATCCCTGGAAGATTTCCAAGATTATGTTATGACACAAGAAACGTGTGGAATATACGCATTTCCACCAGATATGCAAACTGTGGAGGAGTGTTATTTTACGACTTCCATGGTAATGAGATGTAACGTGACGAGCGATTGGGAAGCGGGGTCTCAGATAGACGATTTCGAAATTGGTTGTGCACTCTTTATTCAACCTATCATGGTAGGACATACTGTCTATAAAAATGTATGTGCTTTATGTAACGGATTGAACTTCATCCCTGCTAAAAGGCATCCCGTGCCTGTGGAGAAAGTACCTGTACTGGCCGTGGCACCGTTTTCAGTCCTGCTGAATTTCCGACAGAAAGATGACGGTCCTATTACGCAAAAACCACAATCTTCAGAAGCGAATTTGATTTGCCTAGACAACGAAATATTTGATCGACGAATTGTAAGTTTTCACTCACTTGAGCTATTACCTTAGGACATTGAATCCGCCCTTTTCGACATCTGCCTCATACGGAGTGCGGAGTGGGATGCCTGCGAATGTCTGGTTAGTCCATTTTTGTTTCTTCCTATGCTTCAACGTGGAGCAGTAATTCTAACTAAAGGTATCTCAAATATTTCCAATTTTAAGTTGCCAAAATATTCATTAGGATAACCATAGTGGTCCAGTAATATCCCAGTGGGACCTGCATATGGCGTATTCATATCACGCCTAGTAGCATTTGCTACATCCTGTGTTAAATGTGACGATTTTATTCAACGTCACAAAACATTGTTGCAGAAACTTACAAAACAGGGCTACACCACCAAGCGACTCCACTCAAATTTTCTCAAATTTGGCGATACATATAGCATGCTGATAGCAAGATACGAGCGTAGCGTTCAAGATCTATGGCGTTACGTTTCGTAACGTGTGTCTAATTCCGCTTAACCCGGGGCTAGGGGCCGTATGAGCCCATGTTTTTCAAGATCCCCATGGTACTCATATGAACAGCCACAATCAAAGCGTTACCGAGATACATCATTCTTTAGATGACGACTTTACAACGAATATTATGGATTAAAGTGATCGTAAACCCTCAAGTAAAGTTTCCCTCAAATGAAAGAACATTGCATACAATGTGTGAAAATATTTATTGTAAGTTTTTACGATTTTATTACCCAGAGTAAACTGCAAATAAGGCGTGGTATTCTATGGTGGTCTGTTGCAATCATATTTAGGTCCGGTGATGTCACACTGCCTTCATACATATATTTCAAACTTTGTATGCACTTCCCAATGCTTGATTCAAGCTGAATGTGTGTATACTTTGAGTTTCAACACAGATATACTGTTCCAATGTGCATGTTTCACAAAAATCTGGGAGATCGTAATTCACAAGAGTCAAGTCAATTTGAATCTTGCAATTAATTTCCAAGATTTTGATGAAACATGCACATTGGAAGAGTGAGTCTGTATTGAAACTCAAAGTATACACACCTTAAGCTTGAATCAAGCATTGGAAAGTGCATACAAAGTTTGAAATATATATATGAAGGCAGTGTGACGTCACTGGACCTAAATATTATTGCAACAAACCACCATAGAATACCATGCTTTATTTGCAGTTTACTCTGGGTAATAAAATCGTAAAAAATTACAATAAATATTTTCACACACTGTTTGCAATGGTCTATCATTTGAGGGAAACTGTACTTGAGGGTTTACGATCACTTTAAGAATACTGATCAGCGATACGGATTTGATATTTTTGGAACATCATGATGTCTTGCTGGCATCATTGAAAACTGTTGACCGCTTCTCTATTGCAGGAAACAAGCCTATGTTTATCTATACTATGCCTTTTCTAATTTGGTGTTAATACTGTTATATGGAATAGGTCTTTGGATCATCGATGCGGATATTCTCTAACGGACGACGGCTGAATTATGAATGACGGACCAGACGCTTGTAATTTCTTCATATAGTAGGGTATTTAGATGTATATTTATCAAATGTATACCCATTATCACTGATTAAAACATGAATCCACGTTGTGGCATAGCGACTAGAAATTCGACTACCTAGAAAGTTGCAGACGAGGCTGCCGCTCGGTCTCGCATCACTGCACACTCTGCCTGAGGTTGATACGAAAAACGGAGATTGACCAAGTGAAAAATATTGGCCCGTTTCCGCGTTTTGTCACAAACTCCGCAATCTTAACATCTTTGGACAAAACAAGGTACATGTCGAGGCTAAAATGTCACAACAGAAAGAACTACGAGATACCCGAATCATCTACGTATGTGAAACACTGAAGGTATTTTGGACACGGTCATCTATCTGCATACGATGAAATACACTTGGAATCAGCTGCAGAACCTATTTCATCGACGTCTAGGATGATAGATTTGAAGATAATTTTTAGCACCTTGGTCATCGGACTATCTGTCCAAAAATCTTGTAACCGATCCACATACGATCCTCCTTCCCTTTTATGACCTTGAAATAATTTGGTACACCTATGCCATCTATCTGCCCATGGTGATCCATGCTCGGAATTCTGAAAACAAGTATTGAGTATTGACGAAATGTACGAGCGGAGATGACTTATTTCACACCGCTTTGGGCTCCGAATTATCCCGAAAGGCATAGATGACTTGGCTGCTCCAAGTTATACCAGTTGGTTTCTCCAATAGATGGACAACTAAGGTACTTAAAGATTTCCTCTTATTGTCATGCACACATTGCAATGTAGATACAGCGAAGAGTTTGGGGATTTGAGATCCAATTTCATTTTTTCGTATATGTAGATGACTTATGTGATAGAAATGATTTTGAATGTCCTAGTAGTAGGAAGGCAGCAAATTCCCCCCAAAAAATGAGTGAGGGTGATGACGTGTGGTGTGACGTGGTGCTGACGTCACGGAAGACGTCACATTCGGTCACGTGACTTCCGGGTCACATCCGGGTCACTTCCGGTCACGTGACGGTCCAGTGATGTCCCTACATAAGACCCCAGTGATCTGTTAGTCCCAACGAGAAACCCACTCATGAACATTTGCAGTACATGATGTGGCACCCTGTTTTCTTCATCTCGAGCTGTAGAACACAATGACAGGGGTCCCGAGGTCAAGCGTTGAAGTTACCGTGCGCATGCGCACTGGGTAAGTAGCGCTGGGATGGACGTTTTGGGGTCTTTTGGGATCTACGTGGCCCCATAATGGTCCGATTGAGTCGTGTGAGGTGTCATCGTGAAGCACTCGTGGGGGAGCGTCAAACTGGATAGGTGTGGGGTGGAACTGACGTCATTCTGCGCATGCGCAGTAGAAAAAATATATTTGAAGTTACTTTTGGGGCCTAGGTGGACCATCCGTGGTCCGATTGGGTCGTATGAGGTATCAGTGTAAAGCATTCGTGGGGCAGCGTCCAACTGGATGGGTATGGGGTGGAACTGACGCCATTATGCGACTGCGCAGTAGAAAAAGTGCATTTGAAAGGATATTTTGGGGTCTAGGTGGACCATCCGTGGTCCGATTGGGTCGTTTGAGGTATCAGTGTGAAGTATTCGTGGGGAACGCCCAACTGGATGAGTGTGGGGTGAAACTGTCGTCATTCTACGCATGCGCAGTAGCAAAAAAGGATATTTGAATTGATGTTTTGGGGACAAGGTGGACCAGTAGTGGTCCGATTGGGCCGTATGGGGTGTCATCATGAAGCTCTCGTGGTGGAGCATCCGATTGGACTAGTGTGTCGTCCGTTTGCAACATTTTGCGCCTGCGCAGACAGGGAATTGTGGGAAAAGAGCATTGGAAGGGATGTTTTGGGACCAAGGTGGGTCCATAGTGGGCGTCCTGGGTCGGGAAGGGTACCCATGTGAAGCGCTCCTTCAGCCCGATCAAGTCATGTTTTCACAGCAAAAAACGGAGTCATAGAAATGAATCCAGTTTAGTAGTACCGAAAGCAGAAACTGTTAGGGTTAATTTTTCGGGGAATTTTCTTGGAAAACTCCTGTTCTATTTATAGATCACTTGGGAGTAGTAGAGAAAGGGAGTTTCGGAGATGTAATGAAGTGCGTTTGAAGGAGATAAGGGCCTTTTCTCATCCGGATACCTGGCAGAGTTACCTGTGTGTGCGTAGGAGGAGGAGGAGGAGGAGAAGTAGGGAGGAAGAGGAGGGGAGTAGAAGTAGTTCATCACATCCAATTGGACGGTCCCCCACGAATGCTTCAAACTGATGCGTCAAACGACTCAATCAGACCAGTGATGGTCCACCTACACCCCAAAACGTCCCTCCAAATACACTTTTTCTATTGCACATGCGCAAAATGACGTCAGTTCCACCGCACACCCATCCAGTTGGACGCTCCCCCATGAATGCTTCACACTGATACTCATACGACCCAATCGGATCAGGATGGTCCACCTTGACCCTCAAACGTCCCTTCAAATACACTTTTTCTACTGTGCATGCGCAGAATGACGCCAGTCCCACCCACACCTTTCCAGCTGGACGCTCCCCAGCGAGTGCTTCACGATGACACCTCACACGACCCAATCGGACCAATATGGGGCCACATAGACCCCCAAAACGTCCACCCCAGCGCTACTTGGCCAGCGCTAAGTTTACAAAAAAAATTGAACGCTTGGCATCGACAACCCTCCCATCGTGTTCTACAGCTCGAGATGAAGAAAAGGGGCCACACCCTATACCGAAAATGTCCACGAGTGGGTTTCCCATTGGGACTAACATTGTCCAATGTGCCATAATGGATCTAACAGATCGATGGGGTCTTATGTAGGGGAGATCACTGGGCCGTCATGTGACCGGAATTCACCAGAAGTGACCCAGGTGTGACCTTCAATCCGGATGTGACCCGAAGATCACGTGACCGGATGTGACGTTATCCGTGACGTCAGTACCACACGTCATCACACTCACCCTCATTTTTCGGAGTGAATTTGCTGTCTTCCTACCACTTGTCCTCTTCACTTACACAGATGACACACGGTTGCTCCAAATTATTTGACCGAGTTTCCACAACTCTTAAATCTATTGATGAATGTGTAGATGGGCTTGGTAATTCACCTGGTAACTTTTCATGCAACAGTTGTGACCAAACGTTGTCACATTCACAAAATGCGTTGCAACAGAGGTCGATTATTAAAAGCATTATGATCTGCCATCTATGTGTTCACCAATATACGAGTTGTCAGAGCATTTCCATCATAGCTCTCTAGATTTGTATCTAATACCGCTTATGCCGGTGCTAGGGGCCGTGTGGTCATATCATCCAAGTTGCCACATGAACAGGTACAATAAAAGCGTACCTGAGATACAACACATATCACGAATCGTTAGATTCTTGGTATGTGCTTTAGAATACGTTAACCAGAAGACTATTCTGTGAAGTCATGTAGTCAGTATGTCGGCACCTCTTCCCACTTCCCTTATATGTGTTGTAATTTTTGCCTGTATATGGCGAGATTCTGCTGGTGGACGTTTCGTCCCCGAGGCCCGCCCCCTGTACAGACCTTTTGGTCTTTGATATATGTTGGCATTTGTGGGAAGTTGATGCTGGGTCGACATCGGGCCTTACAGACTAGTCTTTTGAGTTAAATGCCGTCATTTTCATCTGACGACGAAACGGCTCACCAATTCCCAGTGTACGAGTTGTCACAGCGAAACAGCTCACCAATTACCAATGTACGAGTTGTCAGAGCATTTCCATCATAGCTCTCTATATTTGTATCTAATACCGCTTATGCCGGTGCTAGGGGCCGTGTGGTCATATCATCCAAGTTGCCACATGAACAGGTACAATAAAAGCGTACCTGAGATACAACACATATCACGAATCGTTAGATTCTTGGTATGTGCTTTAGAATAGGTTAACCGGGAGACTATACTGTAAAGTCATGTGACTCATTCAGTATGTCGGCACCTCTTCCCACTTCCCTTATATGTGTTGTAATTACCACCGAGACGTACACTTCCATTACCATTATTGGAACGGTATCTGAATAGGAGTGTCAGATATGATATTCGGGATATAATTAATTTCTGAATCCATATTTGAAAGATCACACAATGTGATTAGCACACAGACTGAGAAGAAATATATCAAGACAATACACTACACGGATATAGAATAACGAGTAATTATTCATGCTATATTTAAAAACACTATTGTTGAATGTGAATCAAAAATAAATATTAGTAACCGGTTTCGGCGATACGTGCTTTTTTGAGAAAAAAAACCGTATTCTTATATAAAGACATTGGGTGGTTTTCTTTCTCGGAGTAAAGGTCAACAGTTTCCAATGACGCCACAGTGATGCCTGTAAGATATTATAATGTTGCTATCGCCAAATGCTTCTTAGTATACATTTGATACAAATAAAAATTCTAAACGAAGCCCACGTTGATTATGATTGTTCTTTAATAGGGGAATACCCAAACGATTTATCACAAAGTTTTAGATTGGAAAATATTTCTTTTTACAACTCAATTTTCAGAATTGATTTTTGCTGTTGTTGTTATTCTTTCAGAATTCATGTCGAAAACTGTTTTGTCCCATCGGAAAGTTTATGGAGAATCACACCTGCCACAACATGTTCGACTCGGCCAAAGGAGTGGGATACATCTTGAATTATTCACTAAAGCCGAAGAACAAGCAATTTGCAGAGATCATCGGTGGAATAGATAAGTTTTCAGGGTCCCTTAAAGATTACATTATTGCTAATATGGATGCCACATTTTCGTCGGCTTGGTATAACATTATGATTCGATATCTATTCTCTCAAGTGGGAGCTGGTTTTGGCAGAAGCACGTTACGCGTTAAAAACATAACCGTCCAGTCAGCATTTGTAGTTCACAGCAACGTTCCGAGATACATAGTTGAAAGATCAATGACTGATTTAGTTAATCGTGGATATTATGATTCTAGCGGTCGCGATACGGACTTGGAATTGCTTACTGGGTCCTGGATGATGGATAATGAGCAAGCTTATTTAGAACTTGCTGGTGAAACAAGGACGTCCGTTAACATGACGAATAAAACCTACATTGAGGCCACATTTACCTACGTCATACCCATTGGTTCTGCTCGTTCGGAAGTACCAAACATTTACAAACTAAATATTTCAGCGTACATTCGCGTCGACGAAATGATGCACTGTGAACATATTGAATTAAACGCTTCAGAGTTTCGGACGTATGACGATTCGAACGATTTGCTTCTGTATGTCAACCAATCTGGCAGCGAAAAGCAGATATCTCCGGGCCAGTATCGGAAGATTGGTTCAAATGTTCGTATTTGTGTTGACATTAGTGTAACTAATGGGGGGAATGTAAAATCTGCGATGGAACATGAAGAATCTTACGATCCTACTGAAATAATAATCACAGTTGTTTGTACGAGTTTTTCACTCCTTGGGTTGGCAATTACTTTGCTGATTTACTGTTTAGTGTCCCGTCTACGTACATTACCTGGCCAAACTAACATGGCCCTCTGGGTCAACCTCTTTATGGCTCAGCTGTTATACATATCAATGGTCGCGGCAGATGTCCCCCTGGAAGCATGTCGTTTCTTTGCTATAGTTATCCATTACTTCTGGCTTTCCACATTTGCCTGGAAAGTAATCTGCGGCTTTCATCTATATCGAATTTTTCGTCACCCTACGATAGCTGTAGGCGAAATGAAATCTATGATAAGATATACACTATTCGCTCAAATTTGTCCCATCATGATCATTGGTGTTCACATTATGGTACGTTACTTTACATCCGGTCAATCAGAAATCGGATATGCCGGCAGAGTTATCGGTCCTGATCGAAGACTATGTTTTCTTACTGATCCAATAGACATAGGATTCGCATTCGCTTTGCCCATTGGCGTAGTTCTCCTGATAAACACTTTCTTTTTTGTGAGTTTCATACACTCACTCCGTAAGAAGCCAGATCTCAATAAGCACGCGACCAAATCGCATATCAGATTAAGAGTGGTTTTTGTCAAGGTATCCTTTCTTTTGGGGTTCACATGGATTATTGGCTTCGTCGCCGTAGGAACAAACGTATCGGTGATCTGGTATATATTTACCCTCTTTAATGCTTCTCTCGGAGTTTTCATTTTCCTGAGTTTCGGTCTAAAACATCTGTCTACCTTCAAAATTATGCCCGAGTTTATAACCAACGAAAGGAAAAGTTAAAATGATGTCCCCCTACAAAGCAACCAGAAGCAACAACAGCACAATCCAATCGAATGACGACCTGAGGATAGATATGGATGCATTGCTCATTTTCTAACAAATTTCAAAGCTGGGAATGCTCTTGGTTGCTCGAACGACGAAACCAAAAATAACGCAGAAAGCTCGACCAGTCCATCGAGGCATTTGTCATTTTTTCGAATTCCGTTCCCGTAACCGGAAATCCGCTCGGCCATAAATGTTACGGTTATTGCTCACTGATGTTTTCATTTATTAGAAGTATTTGTCAGAGCGTTATTGTCAAATTTGTCACAGATGAGCACAAGGAATATGTATACTCCCTTTTCGAATAACATTTCCTGCTTCAAGTTTTTGGCTTAGTTCGTATAGCGAATGATACAGTTCCGTGCTGATGATATTCACTTTGGTGGATACTACCCGTGATAATAATGAAATATGGAACTATATCATCCGGCTGATTGTTTCGCTATTCTCAATGGTGTTTCGATAGTGTAACAGTGGTTACGTGGTACCCCAACCACACGGTCTACAATGGAAAACAGCGATGAAGAAATCTCTGATGATGGATAATTTTCAATGTATTTTTGTGTTAGCTTGTTTCAATAATAATCAAGATCACATTTCACTTGTGACGGAAGTACGAATAAGCGATGACTGATTCTCTTTTGTATATGTTCGAGGACAGATGAAATTACCAATAGCCAAACTGGCGATAATTTAATCTCAGTGAAAATATTTATGAAATTTGAAGAGGACTTGATGTAATAATTCACGAATAAATTGGGCGAGGCTGTCCTCAAACAAAAACTATGTGTTCGGTTGTATATAAATTGTGCAATGGATTTTTTTCTTTATCTGCCAAGTTTCGTGAATTTGTCCGTGTGATAGAGTTTTGCCGTTATTCCATTACTACGCCTACCAGTCGGTAATAAAAACCTGAGAATTCGATCGTCTGCTATAAAAGTACTTTCGGAAGAAAGCTTGTAAACTTTATGGAGTTTATTTAAGTTTTTTAATTTTACATCACTTGATACTATGTTGGTCAATCGGGGATCAACCTTTCAGAGTGTAAAATCATACCATTATGTACCGATGCATCGCACATAGGATTATACTAAACCTCGATCGCATGCAGATTTATACAAACCAGTGTAAATTTGCATAAAATGAAATGCATGTGCGCAATGTCAGCATGTCAACACTACAGATGCATGTATAAGGAAAGTAGGATATGGTGAGGAAATCTACATCTGACCGTAAAGCTTTGCAAAAATATATTTACACAGGTATAATTCTACACTCTGAAATTGTCGACCGTGGCTCATTTTTTGATTGGCCAAAAAGCAAAATTGAAAAGTTCACAACTCGATAATTTTTTCATTTGAGAGTTTACACGCTCTATCCGGAACTACTTTTGGGTGGGGCTTCTCCAGTTTCTTGTACGAAATGAGCCGACCTGGATGATCAATCCAAATCGAAATAAATAGATTCACACTTCTATCATACTAACACAAAAAGAATATTCATACTTACACAAATATACACAGATGCGAATTTATTGTCGTCTGCTACTTCCAATTTCATGTGTTTTTCGGTGCACAAGTGTATGTCAAATTCATGTTAGACGACATCAAAATGCCAGCAGTCTAAAGAGCAGAAAATGGATCCCACCGAAAGTCATGAAGTTTTAGTGATGAGAAACTGAACACCGTTCTAGTTGATATGAGTGAGCAAATGTTAATTCCATACAGTGCAAGCGTTACCGCAGATTTACCACCGGTTCCGGAAATACCTGAGAGTTCCATAATTTCCAGTCATACGACGAAGACTGAATCAGTGTTCAGAACAGTAACATCCGAAGAAATGTCAATATTGGAAGAAGGCTATCGATTCAAATATACGAAGAAGAACACGAGATGGGCCGTTAAATTGTTTGATGGTACGTATCATGCGGTTATAATAGGGGGCGTGGCTGTGGAACGTTGGTAACGGGGAGGGGTGGATTTCAAAACCATTCAAAAGTGTCTTTGGAAATAACATCACAGCCCACAAAGCGACATAGCAAATGATATTGAATTCACACAATTTCCAATATACAACGAACAATTTCAACATAGAAAAATATGACATATATGAAATAAATATATAGCAGAAACTTACTGGTAAATCTATGCCATCTCCGTTTAGGTCCTCAGACGTTCGAGTATCTATAGATCCCCCACCTCCCCTCCCCAGTTCGGACGTGGAGGGCCGTCAAATCCATGGTTTTGGTCTGTATCTCCCCTCCCTGTCTCTATTTCTCTACAAACACACGCGGTATTGAGGACTGCTACCTGTACCTTCATGGGCGTCGCTGGGATTTTTCAAAAGGGGGCCGATTATCATAGGACTTTAGGCCAGGAGCCGCCTAGGCCCCGGAAGCTCCGGGGTCCTAGATCGCCGAAGATGCGTTCTAAGCGTTTTCCTGGAATTAAATCTGAACATAATGTATGCAGATTTAGGGTTATATTATACAGCTCTGAGACCTTCGATGGCCTGAGATGCATTCTGAGCGATTTCCAACAATGAAACTGACACGTCATTTGTCAAATATCAGTATTATATTTTATTCTCTTGTCATCTTGAAAACACAATAATAATGGTTTGGGCCGATATACTTCGTAGGCTAACCCAGTGGCGTCGGAACGTAATTGAAAGTTTCAAATCTCCAGAGACGCGTTCTAAGAGTTTTCCCAGAAATAAATTCGAACGTAATGTATGCAGATTTATGGTTCTATTCTCACGTATGTTTCACATTTATAAGCACTCATCGGTGTTGAAAAAATCATACTTCATACCTGAATCCATTTGACTTTTTAGTTATATATATCACATAAAAAAACGATGACCTTTACATCATGGAACATTAGAATCAATATGATAGCGATTCATTTACATAAAGCTAAAATGAGCAATCCTCAGCCTGACAGGCGAGGGTCCAAGGGCCGCCTAGGCCCCGGAAGCTCTGGGGTCTCCGGTTGCCGGAGATGCATTTTACCCGTTTTCCCGGAAACAAATCTGAACACAATGTATATAGATTTATGGTTCTATTTTCACATTTGTTTCGCATAAACCCGCATCGATATTGAAGAATATGCCGGACTCCATTTGACTTCCTGGTTTGACACAAACAAAACGGGTCTATAACACACCACTACTCGTCCTGGCACTCTATCTGTAATTTTTATGTTGGGACATGGTCAGTAAGGGATCCTGAAAATTGGGTGGCCAAAAGATACTCGTGCTCCCTAAATCAAAAGTGAGGGGGGCGGGGGCTGGCCCCTCCGCTTCCGACGTCACTGTAACCATGTTAAAATGATTAGAACTAAACATCATCATATCACTTTCCGATCCATATGTCATTTCATGGCTGTGAACATTAAACTTTTGCTGAAAATATCACAATAATATTGTGTAGAATATCAAACTGTGTATCATGGACTGTATCTCGTGGCCATGGTGAAATACTGACTAGAAAAAAATTAAGCTGATATATTTTCCGGAATGAAATATCACGAATGTAGTATAGCCTTCAGCAAAGCTTATACATATACAGCTTTCAGTTTGTTGCCCGTTTTGCACTTCGCCAACGGTAGACCGAGGCTGCCGATGCTTCATTATCAAATCCACACGCATCGAGCAGAAGGAAAAAACACACAAGTTAGTGTTAATGATTAATTGAATAGTAAATTCGCCTGCTTTATCGGTCGAGGGTTCCCCTGCCGTATCCGTCGAGGGTGGAGTCTCATGAACAGAGCTACAGCTCTTTCATAATCCACTTTATGACCATAAAACGGAAAGTCGTGGTAAACCCATTGTTGAGCGAACTGACGCGTCACTACTGGAACGGGGCATGCTTACGAGCCTGGAGACGGACATTTTTTTTAGTTCTTTCTTTTCCGTTTTGCTTTTTGTTGTTTTGTTTTCGTTTTTGTTTTCTCTGTTTTTGTTGTTTTTTTGTTGTTTTTTTTTACGTTGCTATTGTAACTTTTAGATTGTTGTGTTGAATCTGGCCAAGACGAGGTAATTTCCGAGGCAATTCCTGTTCACACTCTCTCTGACAAATTGTGCAGTTCTACGCTGAAGCCAGTACCATAGCAACCCATTGAATTTGAGAGCTGTGCTTTTTCTGGCCATCTGCGGGATAAAGGGTGTCATGATGAAGCTGTCGTGAGGAGCATCCGATAGGACTGGTGTGTTGTCCGGGAAGGTGCCCATGTGAAGCGCTCCTTCAGGCCGATCAAGTCGTGTTTTCGCAGAAAAAATACGGAGTCATAGAGATGAGAATGCTGTTGTTGCTGCTGTTGTTTAGTAGTGTAGTCGCTCAATTTCGGGTAAATAAAAGTCAAGGGAAGTAATCCAGTTTAGTAGTACAGAAAGCAGAAACTGTCATGGTTAATTTGTCGGGGAATTTTCTGGGAAAACTCCTGTTCTGTTTATAGATCACTTTGGAGTAGTAGAGAAAGGGAGTTTCGGATATGCATTGGAGTGCGTTTGGAGGAGATAAGGACCTTTTCCCATTCGGATACCTGGCAGAGTTACCTGTGTGTGCGTAGGAGAAGGAGGAGGAGAAGGAGGGAGAAGGAGGGAGAAGGGGGAGTAGGAGGAGTGAGTGACTTTGGTGGTGGTAGTGGTGGTGTGTGGTGGTAGTGGTCGCCGTGGTGGTGGTTGTGTAGGGATTAACACGTGTCCCTCATCAGTCTATGAGTGAGTGAGTGAGTGAGTGAGTGAGGCGTACTCAACGCCCGTGAGGCGTACCTAACGCCCGTATAAACGCATGGACGCACTAACGATAGTGAGTGAGTGTGTGTGTGCGCGTGTGTGTGTGTGTGTGTGTGTGTGTGCGTGTGCGCGTGTGTGTGAGTGAGTGAGTGGTCAAACAAGGTCGTGTGTACACCATTGGCCTCAGTCATTTTATTCTCCCCTCCAGTACACCATACCCACGATGAGAGAGCCGCGTTGGGTATGTTTACAATTCTCGTATGTTCTTGTCCAATCAGAAGCCGCCATTTCAAACAGTTCAATTTTTGGTCAGTGTAACCTAAGCGTCGTCAGGCAGTCCAGGATACCGTTGAGGCAGCATGTCCTGAAACAGTTGTTTGCGCATTCTGATCGCATTTTTGAGGGCCTCGGTGGGCGGTTACCCCATATATTCTTCCAAGTGACGCTTGGTCTTCATGATGGACCCGTGTGTGGGGTCGCCTTTCATTTCAAGCGGCAGCAGGCTATACTCTTCATAGAGCTGTTTTCCTTATGTTCGGGCGCATTTGGATGTACATCTGTTTAAGTCTTCGGAATCTTCGATTACCGCAGCATGGGTATTAACAGCTTCATGCACAATACGATCTCAAAAGATGGGTTCTTTCTCACGTCCTTGGAACGCAGTCTGAAAATCTGAGGACAAGCCCTCCATATCAGTAAATAGACCATCAGCAGTTTCTGTTTCGGCATCGTTATCTGCCTCCTCAGTGGGCTCTTCAGAGTCTCCAATCCCATGCATATTCTTCTGGAGTCGAATCATATCGTAACGTCTGGTGAACGTGCGTTCGCACTCAGAACATGTATAACCCATGTTGACGGTTGAACGTCGACTGTGCACGTTTTTGGAATACGCTTGATTTGTAGACAGTAACTCTCGCCAACCCCCAGCTCAACGCTTTAACGCCCTGGTGAAATAGCTCAGAAGCTTTGATTTTCTAGATATTCCATGGAATTGCCACCAATTCATCGAAATGCAGGGACGCCCGTCAACGCCCGTCGTTACGCCTTAACGCCCGTCTCAACGCCTTAACGCCCTATTTTTACGCCTTAACGCCCGACTCAACGCCTTAACGGCTTCTGACTGGACAACAGCATACGAGAATTGTTAACATACCTAACTCGTCCCCCCATCGTGAGTATGATGTACTGGAGGGGAAAATAAAATGATTGACCGGTCATCCTTGTTGTTGATGTTGTTCTCTCATCTGTATCATGGCGTTAAGATGCAAGTGTTGGACACAGACTGAGGCTAATGATGTACGCACGACCTTATTTGACCACTCCCTCACTCTCACTCACTCCCTCACACACACGCATACACACACAAACACAAGCATACACACACGCCCACACACACACGTTCACACAAGCACACACACGCACTCACTTACTATCGTTAGTGCGTCCATGTGTTTATACGGGCGTTGGGTGCGCCACCACCACCACACACTATCATTACCACCACCACAATCACTCACTCCTCTTCTTCCTCCCCCTCATCCCTCCTCCTCCTCCTCCTCCTCCGCCTACGCACACACAGGTAACACTATCAGGTAGCCGGATGGAAAAAAGGCCCTTATCTCCTCCAAACATTCTCCATTGCACCCCCGAAACTCCGCTTTCTCTACTACTCCCAAGCGATCTATAAATAGAAGAGGAGTTTTCCCAGAATATTCCCGAAAAACTAACCCTGACAGTTTCTGCTTTCTGTACTGCTAAATTGAATTACTTCCCTTGACTTTTACTTACCCGAAATTGAGAGACTACACTATCTCAATAACAACAAGAACATAATCATTTCTATGACTCCGTTTTATTCTGTGAAAATATGACTTGATCGGCCTGGAGGAGTGCTTCATATGGGTACCTTCCCCGGCCCAGTGCGTCCACCATGGGCCCACCTGGACCCCAAAACATCCCTTCCAATGCCCACAATTTCCCACAATTCCCTGTCTGCGCATGCGCAGAATGTTGCAAACGGACGACACACTTGTCCAATCGGATGCTCCCCACGAGAGCTTCATGATGACACCTCATACGGCTCAATCGGACCACTATTGGTCCACCTTGATCCCAAAACGCCCATTAAAATATCCTTTTTCTAATGTGCATGCGAAGAATACCCATCCAGTTGGACGGTACCCCAAGAATGCTTCAAACTGATGCGTCATACGACTCAATCAGACCAGGGATATTCCCCCTACACCCCAAAACGTCCCTCCAAATACACTTTTTCTACTGCGCATGCGCAGAATTACATATGTTTCACTCTACACCTATCCAGTTTCACGCTACCCCATGAATGCTTCACACTGATACCTCATACGACCCAATCGAACCACGGGTGGTCCACCTTGATCCCAAAACGTCCCTTCAAATACACTTTTTCTCCTGCGCATGCGCACAATGACGCCAGTTCCGCCAACGCCTTTCCAGTTGGACGCTCCACAACGAGTGCTTCACGATGACACCACGCATGAGCCAATCGGACCAGAATGGGGCCACGTAGGCCCCCAAAACGTCCACCCCAGCGCTACTTGCCCAGTGCACACGGTAACTTTAAAAAAAATTGCGTGGGTTTCCCATTGGGACTAACATGGAGTCTTATGTAGGGGAAGATCACTGGACCGTCACGTGACCGGAAGTCACCGGAAGTGACCCGGATGTGACCCGGTGATAACGTGACCGGATTTGACGGCATCCGTGACGTCAGCACCACGTTACACCACACGTCATCATCCTCACCCTCATTTTTCGGAGTGAATTTGCTGTCTTCCTGCTACTTGTCCTCTTTACTTACACAGATGACACACGGTTGCTCCAAATTATTTGACGGAGTTTCTATCAATATGCAGATGACTGATATGTTCCAAACCATATCCTATTGTTAAATCTATTGATGAATGTGTAGATGGGCTTGGTGATTCAACTTTTCATGCAACAGTTGTGACAAAACGTTGTCACATTCACAAAATGCGTTGCAACAGAGGGCGATTATTAAAAGCAGTATGATCTGCCATCTATGTGTTACCACCGAGACGTACACCTTCATTAACATTATTGGAACGGTATCTGAATAGGATTGTCAGATATGATATTGGGGATATAATTAATTTCTGAATCCATATTTGAAAGATTACACAATGAGATAGCACACATCACACAATGTGATTAGCACACAGACTGAGAAGAAATATATCAAGACAATACAC
Source organism: Hanleya hanleyi (assembly GCA_036873755.1). Classification (NCBI taxonomy): domain Eukaryota; kingdom Metazoa; phylum Mollusca; class Polyplacophora; order Lepidopleurida; family Hanleyidae; genus Hanleya; species Hanleya hanleyi. The sequence continues at coordinate 89,683 of JAVTVY010050576.1, read as the reverse complement.
TATACGAACATAGAATAAGTAATTATTCATACTATATTTAAAAACACTAATGTTGAATGTGAATCAAAAATAAATACTGGTAACCGGTTTCGGCGAAACGGGCTTTTTTTGAAAAAAAACCCCGATATTCTTATATAAAGACATTAGGTTGTTTCCTTTCCCAAAGTAAAGGTCAACAGTAATTTCCAATGAGTCCCCAGTGATGCCTGCAAGATATTATAATGTTGCTATCGCCAAATGCTTATTAGTATACTATTGATACAAATAAAAATTCTAAACGAAGCCCACGTTGATTATGATTGTTCATTCGAATAATAGGGGAATACCCAAAAGATTTATCACAAAGTTTTAGATTGGAAAATATTTCTTTTTGCAACTCAATTTTTAGAACTGTTCACAAAGAATTGATTTTTGCTATTGTTGTTATTGTATTTTTCAGAACTCATGTCGAAAACTGTTTTGTTCCATCGGAAAATTTATGGAGAATCACACCTGCCACAACATGTTCGACTCTGCCAAAGGAGTGGGATACATCTTGAATTATTCACTAAAGCCGAAGAACAAGCAATTTGCAGGGATCAGGGGTGGAATAGATGCGTTTTCAGGGTCTCTTAAAGATTACATTATTGCTAATATGGATGCCACATTTTCGTCGGCTTGGTATAACATTATGATTCGATATCTATTCTCTCAAGTGGGAGCTGGTTTTGGCAGAAGCACGTTACGCGTTAAAAACATAACCATCCAGTCAGCATTTGTAGTTCACAGCAACGTTCCGAGATACATAGTTGAAAGATCAATGACTGATTTAGTTAATCGTGGATATTATGATTCTAGCGGTCGCGATACGGACTTGGAATTGTTTACTGGGTCCTGGATGATGGATAATGAGCCAGCTTATTTAGAACTTGCTGGTGAAACAAGGACGTACGTTAATATGACGAATAAAACCTACACTGAGGCCACATTTACCTACGTCATACCCATTGATTCTGCTCGTTCGGAAGTACCAAACATTTTCAAACTAAATATTTCAGCGTGCATTCGCGTGGACGAAATGATGCACTGTGAACATATTGAATTAAACGCTTCAGAGTTTCGGACGTATGACGATTCGAACGATTTGTTTCTGTATGTCAACCAATCTGGCAGCGAAAAGCAGATATCTCCGGGCCAGTATCGGAAGATTGGTTCAAATGTTCGTATTTGTGTTGACATTAGTGTAACTAATGGGGGGAATGTAAAATCTGCGATGGAACATGAAGAATCTTACGATCCTACTGCAATAATAATCACAGTTGTTTGTACGAGTTTTTCACTCCTTGGGTTGGCAATTACTTTGCTGGTTTACTGTTTAGTGTCCCGTCTACGTACATTACCTGGCCAAACTAACATGGCCCTCTGGGTCAACCTCTTTATGGCTCAGCTGTTATACATATCAATGGCCGCGGCATATGTCCCCTTGGAAGAATGTCGTTTCTTTGCTATAGTTATCCATTACTTCTGGCTTTCCACATTTGCCTGGAAAGTAATCTGCGGCTTTCATCTATATCGAACTTTTCGTCACCCTACGATAGCTGTAGGCGAAATGAAATCTATGATAAGATATACACTATTCGCTCAAATTTGTCCCGTCATGATCATTGGTGTTCACATTATGGTACGTTACTTTACATCCGGTGAATCAGAAATCGGATATGCCGGCAGAATTATCGGTCCTGATCGAAGACTATGTTTTCTTACTGATCCAATAGACATAGGACTCGCATTCGCTTTGCCCATTGGCGTAGTTCTCCTGATAAACACTTTCTTTTTTGTGAGTTTCATACACTCACTCCGTAAGAAGCCAGACCTCAATAAGCACGCGACCAAATCGGATATCAGACTAAGAGTGGTTTTTGTCAAGGTATCCTTTCTTTTGGGGTTCACATGGATTATTGGCTTCGTCGCCGTAGGAACAAACGTATCGGTGATCTGGTATATATTTACCCTCTTTAATGCTTCTCTCGGAGTTTTCATTTTCCTGAGTTTCGGTCTAAAACACTTGTCTACCTTCAAAATTATGTCCGAGTTTATAACCAACGAAAGGAAAAGTTAAAATGATGTTCCCCTACAAAGCAACCAGAGGCAACAACAGCACAATCCAATCGAATGACGACTTGAGGATAGATATGGATTCATTGCTCATTTCTAACAAATTTCAAAGCTGGGAATGCTCTTGGTTGCTCGAACGACGAAACCAAAAATAACGCAGAAAGCTCGACCAGTCCATCGAGTCACTTTTTCGAATTCCGTTCCCGTAACCGGAAATCCGCTCGGCCATAAATGTTACGGTTATTGCTCACTGATGTTTTCATTTATTAGAAGTATTTGTCAGAGCATTATTGTCAAATTTGTCACAGATGAGCACAAGGAATATGTATACTCCCTTTTCGAATAACATTTCCTGCTTCAAGTTTTTGGCTTAGTTCGTATAGCGAATGATACAGTTCCGTGCTGATGATATTCACTTTGGTGGATACTACCCGTGATAATAATGAAATATGGAACTATATCATCCGGCTGATTGTTTCGCTATTCTCAATGGTGCTTCGATAGTGTAACAGTGGTTACATGGCACCCCAACCACACGGTCTACAATGGGAAACAGCGAGGAAGAAATCTCTGATGATGGATAATTTTCAATGTATTTTTGTGTTAGCTTGTTTCAATAATAATCAAAATCACATTTCACTTGTGACGGAAGTACGAATAAGCGATGACTGATTCTCTTTTGTATATGTTCGAGGACAGATGAAATTACCAATAGCCAAACTGGCGATAATTTAATCTCAGTGAAAATATTTATGAAATTTGAAGAGGACTTGATGTAATAATTCACGAATAAATTGAGCGAGGCCGTCCTCAAACAACAAGTGAGAAATGACTACATTGTAGTCAAAACCTGCGGCAGTGGCAATAATACAGTGAAAGGCATATCAGCGGAGGTAGCGGTAATTGTAGAAAAAAACGCCATCTGCCAGTGTTTTTATGCCAAGGGAAGTAATTTTCAACTTGTAACCCACATTTGTAAGGATTGCGTAATAGTTCTGATACCATATATATATATATATTCACTTTCCCCATTCAAAATCCGACGATTTTGACTCGCCCAAATTTGACTGAATCACCATGATCGCTTTGGCAATGTTTTGCTACAAGTATCGTGTATGCCAAGTTTCAAAACATTCGGTTCAGTCGTTACTTTTTGCAAATCAAAAAGGCTTTCAAATACTTTGAAATCCAAACAAATTTCGAGGATTTAGTCATAGCGCGAAAATCTGCGCTCTTCAGTCTCCCTTCTCGCTTAATTTGCCGATCAAAATGGAAAATTTATATTTCCTTCAAAGTTATTTTTCAATAAACTTAGTATCAGGTCTATCATTTCGATCTGTGAAACTACGGAATGGAATTTAAGGCATTATCGAACTGCCCAAGAGGCATAATGACACTTTTTCACTATTCAATTTGAGGCCTGTTACAGTCTTGATATTCCATTAAAATAATTAATTAGGTTTCTGCATTTACGTTCGTTATCATCTGCGAACTAAATTCCTTGCCACTCTTTTCCACGCAGCAAGTCAATACCAAGACATGGTTTGCTTCTTCTATATAAATGATTAACTATTTCATTCTTGGGAAATATCATCTCATCTGACATGTTCGGCCAAGCCTTTTCGAAGGTTGCTAATTTTATTAAAATTTCTTTAAAATCAAATTCTGCAAACAAGAAACATTTCTAGTCAGTATCTATGGATATCTTCCTATACTGAATTCGCGAATATGTTTGTCACTAAGTCATTCCGAGGGTGATTCAAGTGCGAAGTTTCGGGGCTAGTTCATTAAACAAGGTCGGTGTGTAAGAGAATGATGTCGAAATCTCGTTACTATCTTTTGATACATCAAATTGTTGCATTCGCGAAAATGACTGCCAAGTTAAAGTCAATGCGAAAGGTATCTAATTATCAAAATCAAACTCAAAAACCCTTCCAGGAAAACAAAGGCCCTAGCTTTTGGCCACGAGGTCAACTAGATCGTTTTTATGGCCAGTATCTGCTATATATGACGTAATTCCATTCGTAAAACTGATTGACAAAGTAACGTAAATTTTGTATAGAACCAGTAAATTCTAGCAGAAATGGGCTCCGACTTGAGAGAATGATGTCAAATGCAATATGTTTCTGCGCATTGTCTGCTGATGCACATAAGTATTGAATTTACCGAAGTGATTCTGAGTGCGGAAGCGGACGGGAACATCAATAGGACTACCAGCGAATCAAGGCCCTGGCTTGCGAGAATGAGGATAGAGAGTCTGAGTTCCGAAAGAGAATCATTCAAAATAGCTATTTGCCAAATGTCATGCTTGTAACCGAAAGTGCACAATATAACTGCACGACTGTGAGTTATTGTTCGCGCACAGGGGTGTCTAACTCATTAAATACTACATAGTCATTTCTGTCCCTTCGAAGTGGGCTACCATTTGAAATTGTCCGGTAATGAGTGAGTCCATCTGAATCCTTTCGTCGGCAAAATAAGCATTCAAGATTCAAGATCTTATTGTACAAACACCAGCCAAAGGCAGAGTACAAAATTTTAAGAGGAATACAACAAGAGAAACAGTGACATGAATATTAATATTTATATATATGTTATATCTGAGAGATATGTCGGAGTCCTAATGCCTACCCTACTTCGTAGGTCCTTTGATGTTATTCACACTATTATCATGTATAATAAATCCAATCCGGAAATTATCGAAGCAATAATTCATTCCACCGAATATAGTTACAAATTAATTCAAACGCGCCTGAAGACAGTGTTGTCATGTGAGATCGGAGGTTGAAAAGAAAAGTGTGGCAGAGATCACACTCTCTTAGCGCATGCGCATTTCAAAAAGTCACAAGAAGAACAACAACAACAACAACAACGCGAGCCTCCCGTAGACCTGCGTGCCGCCGGTAAAAACTATGTGTTCGGTTGTATATAAATTGTGCAATGGATTTTTTTCTTTATCTGCCAGGTTTCGTGAATTTGTCCGTGTGATAGAGTTTTGCCGTTATTCCATTACTACGCCTACCAGTCGGTAATAAAAACCTGAGAATTCGATCGTCTGCTATAAAAATATCTTCGGAAGAAAGCTTGTAAACTTTAGAAGGCAAAGTTTATGGAGTTGTAAACTTTTTTAATTTTACATCACTTGATACTATGTTGATCAATCGGGGAAGAGATATGATAAACCTTTTCAGAGTGTAAAATTATACCATTATGTACCGATGCATCGCACATAGGATTATACTAAACCTCGATCGCATGCAGATTTATACAAACCAGTGTAAATTTGCATAAAATGAAATGCATGTGCGCAATGTCAGCATGTCAACACTACAGATGTATGTATAAGGAAAGTAGCATATGGTGAGGAAATCTACATCTGACCGTAAAGCTTTGCAAAAATATATTTACACAGGTATAATTCTACACTCTGAAATTGTCGACCGTGGCTCATTTTTTGATTGGCCAAAAAGCAAAATTGAAAAGTTCACAACTCGATAATTTTTTCATTTGAGAGTTTACACGCTCTTTCCGGAACTACTTTTGGGTGAGGCTTCTCCAGTTTCCTGTACGAAATGAGCCGACCTGGATGATCAATCCAAATCGAAATAAAATAACCTGAGATTCACACTTCTATCATACTAACACAAAAAGAATATTCATACTTACACAAATATACACAGATGCGAATTTATTGTCGTCTGCTACTTCCAATTTCATGTGTTTTTCGGTGCACAAGTGTATGTCAAATTCATGTAAGACGACATCAAAATGCCAGCAGTCTAAAGACCAGAAAATAGATCCCACCGAAAGTCATGAAGTTTTAGTGATGAGAAACTGAACACCGTTCTAGTTGATATGAGTGAGCAAATGTTAATTCCATACAGTGCAAGCGTTACCGCAGATTTACTACCGGTACCGGAAATACCTGAGAGTTCCATAATTTCCAGTCATACGACGAAGACTGAATCAGTGTTCAGAACAGTAACATCCGAAGAAATGTCAATATTGGAAGAAGGCTATCGATTCAAATATACGAAGAAGAACACGAGATGGGCCGTTAAATTGTTTGATGGTACGTATCATGCGGTTATAATAGGGGGCGTGGCTGTGGAACGTTGGTAACGGGGAGGGTTGGATTTCAAAACCATTCAAAAGTGTCTTTGGAAATAACGTCACAGCCCACAAAGCGACATCAGCAAATGATATTGAATTCACACAATTTCCAATATACAGCGAACAATTTCAACATAGAATAATATGACATATATGAAATAAATATAAAGCAGAAACTTACTGGTAAATCTATGCCATCTCCGCTTAGGTCCTCAGACGTTCGAGTATCTATAGATCCCCCACCTCCCCTCCCCAGTTCGGACGTGGAGGGCCGTCAAATCCATGGTTTTGGTCTGTATCTCCACTCCCTGTCTCTATTTCTCTACAAACACACACGGTATTGAGGCCTGCTACCTGTACTTTCATGGGCGTCGCTGGGATTTTTCAAAGGGGGGCCGATTATCATAGGACTTTAGGCCAGGAGTCGCCTAGGCCCCGGAAGCTCGGGGGTCCTATATCGCCGGAGATGCGTTCTAAGCGTTTTCCCGGAATTAAATCTGAACATAATGTATGCAGATTTAGGGTTATATTATACAGCTCTGAGACCTTCGATGGCCTGAGATGCATTCTGAGCGATTTCCAACAATTAAACTAACACGTCATTTGTCAAATATCAGTATTATATTTTATTCTCTTGTCATCTTGAAAACACAATAATAATGCTTTGGGCCGATATACTTCGTAGGCTAACCTAGTGGCGTCGGAACGTAATTGAAAGTGGGGGACCACTATCACAGCCCAACAGGCGGGGGTCCAGGGGCCTCCGGAGTCCTAGATTGCCGGAGATGCGTTCTGAACATTTTTCCGGAAATAAAACTGATCATACTGCATGCACATTTATGATTCTATTTTCACGATTTATTAATTATAAGTATGCATCGATATTGAAAACAACGCACCTCATGCCTTCATCCATTTGACCTTCTAGTTATATTTAAAACATACAAAACGATGACTTTTAGTTCTTGAGAGGGAAACCAATATGCCTACAGATACGATTCATTCACAAAAAGATAAAACAAGGAAATCCTCACAGCCCAACAGGCGAGGGCCCACAACCCGTTTAGGCCCCGGAAGCTCCGAAGTTTCAAATCTCCAGAGACGCGTTCTAAGAGTTTTCCCAGAAATAAATTCGAACGTAATGTATGCAGATTTATGGTTCTATTTTCACGTATGTTTCGCATTTATAAGCACTCACCGGTGTTGAAAAAATCATACTTCATACCTGAATCCATTTGACATTTTAGTTATATTTATCACATAATTAAAACACATAAAAAACCGATGACCTTTACATCATGGAACATTAGAATCAATATGATAGCGATTCATTTACACAAAGCTAAAATGAGCAATCCTCACAGCCTGACAGGCGAGGGTCCAGGGGCCGCCTAGGCCCCGGAAGCTCTGGGGTCTCCGGTTGCCGGAGATGCATTTTACCCGTTTTCCCGGAAACAAATCTGAACACAATGTATATAGATTTATGGTTCTATTTTCACATTTGTTTCGCATAAATCCGCATCGATATTGAAGAATATGCCGGACTCCATTTGACTTCCTGGTTTGACACAAACAAAACGGGCCTATAACACACCACTAGTCGTCCTGGCACTCTATCTGTAATTTTTATGTTGGGACATGGTCAGTAAGGGATGCTGAAAATTGGGTGGCCAAAAGATATTCGTGCTCCCTAAATCAAAAGTGAGGGAGGGGGGGGGGGCGGCCCCTCCGCTTCCGACGTCACTGTAATCATGTTAAAATGATTAAAACTAAACATCATCATATCACTTTCCGATCCATATGTCATTTCATGACTGTGAACATTAAACTTTTGCTGAAAACATCACAATAATATTGTGTAGAATATCAAACTGTGTATCATGGACTATATCTCGTGGCCATGGTGAAATACTGACTAGAAAAATGAAACTAATATCACTCATTAAAACGTGGCCAGAAAAAATACTGACTAGAAAAAAATTAAGCTGATATATTTTTCGGAAATGAAATATCACGAATGTAGTATAGCCTTCAGCAAAGCTTATACATATACAGCTTTCAGTTTATTGCCCGTTTTGCACTTCGCCAACGGTAGACCGAGGCTGCCGATGTTTCATTATCAAATCCACACGCATCGAGCAGAAGGAAAAAACACACGAGTTAGTGTTAATGATTAATTGAATAGTAAATTCGCCTGCTTTATCGGTCGAGGGTTCCCCTGCCGTATCCGTCGAGGGTGGAGTCTCATGAACAAAGCTACAGCTCTTTCATAATCCACTTTATGACCATAAGACGGAAAGTCGTGGTAAACCCATTGTTGAACGAACTGACGCGTCAATACTGGAACGGGGCATGCTTGCGAGCCTGGAGGCGGACATTTTTTAGTTCTTTCTTTTCCGTTTTACTTTTTGTTGTTTTGTTTTCGTTTTTCTTTTCTCTGTTTTTGTTGTTTTTGTTGTCTTTTTAACGTTCCTATTGTAACTTTTAGATTGTTGTGTTGAATCTGGCCAAGACGAGGTAATTTCCGAGGCAATTCCTGTTCACACTCTCTCTGACAAATTGTGCAGTTCTACGCTGAAGCCAGTACCATAGCAACCCATTGAATTTGAGAGCTGTGCTTTTTCTGGCCATCTGCGGGATATAGGGTGGCACAATATCGACATCGTTTATGATAATGCATTTCACAACGCGAATTCGCTGCTGAATGGAAGTCTGAAGTTACAGGCTAGAGTTGAAAATGCCCGCCACACAAAACACAAGCCTATCTGTTTCATCTTCTACTTCTGGTGCCTTTTTGCCCCATGGTTATTTCCACAGAGACGAAGTCTTGAAGCCAAACAAACAGGCAGATTTTGAAGTCTTCCATGTTCATGTTTACTAAGTCTGAACACTGATTTTACATGTATAAAGATATATTCCTCAGAATTTTTTTTTCATTTTCGAAAAAAGACCCTGTATTCGACTTCGTTACTGAGAACAAGCCCAGAGATATATATATTTAGTCAATTCAATCAATAAGTCAATGAAGATGCCAATTGTATGTCAGCTGTTTTCGGGTAAGTTGGTCAAATTCTTCGCTAAAGATATTTGGAAACGTCTTGCATACATCAACTGATAAATGAAGGTGTAAAATTATAAGGATTAATTTCGCAGGTTCATCGGGGTGGGGTGTGAAATGTCAAATGATGTGGTTCAAATTTCGTGGAAATTGTGCTTGCAAGCTCAAAATTTTGCACAGATTGAGACACATTATTGGACATTTGAGTTAAAATGGTGATTTTGGGGGTGTTCTGAATAAAGCCTTCTTCATACATTTTGTCTAATTTATACATTTTGTCTAATTGTAAGCTTATAACTTTCTTGGATAAGAAGGAAGTGAAACTTAGGATAGTGGATAGTGGATAGTTAAGGGTTGGGGATAGTGATTAGAGCGAGAACATACGTACTTCAACTGGTGCTTAACGCTGACTGTTCTTTTATCGTAGAGAACACATCGGCCACTGCGCCTCCGCTTCCATAATCGCCAGAAGACATTATTGATGAATCCTCGCGAATGTCTAAACCGTCATTGTTGTTGTCATTCTATACAGAAAATATTAATTTTTCGGTTCACGTAAAAATAAATAGTGATGAAGAATTTCAACCAAAATGCCCGAAATTAGTTTGTGACTGATGTATATATTCATCTTTTAGCTGCTTAGATTTTTGAACTGATACGGGTACCCTTATAATAAGATATTTCTATTAAATACGCGGAAATCCTTTATGAACAACGGTTAGCTGTTCAATAACAAGAGTCGGGTGTGACATTCACTATTTAGTCGCCATCCATACAATAATTTCCGCATCAATAATCGAAAGACCTATTTCATAGGACAGTTAGCAATTCCAATTGTGTATGAAATAAAAATAATAAAAACACAAGATTGGTCAAAAGTTTTGAATGATGTAAGCAAGACATGATGATATTCTATACATACAATCATAATCAATGACCACTGACTGTCGAATCTCCTGCTTACATTAACAAAACTCTGTCAGCAGAACTTCAAATTTCATCAGTAAGACAGGGATCCTGATACGTCTGTAAGTCTATATACATTACACAACAGTTGTATTTACAATACGTTTGTTGATGGAAAAACATACAAAGGCCGCTCAAATTTATGGGAAATGGCTGCCACAACGGCTGCCATCGCAAGTCTTCCTACTATAGAAAACTTATGGTAAATTTAATTATTTTTTTGTGTAGCGATAGTGCGATCGTAATGTGCAAGATCAATGGCGCCATGTATCGAATCGTTTGTCTTTACTTGGGGATAGGAACCGGATGAAGATTCATGATGGTTATATGAGAAGACACAATAAAAACGTGACCAAGATATGATATCCAAGAAAACGAAAGGGAAAGACATTACGAAAGAGGATAAGTGATACGGATTTCACGAAAAGAGCATCATGATATCTTACCGCACAATCAGAACAAATAAACTTGATAACTATTTCCAAAAAGGCGGCGATGGCGGCATCTCCAATGCATGGTGATGCGTTAGATCCATCATACTATTCCACTTAGTGGAGCCTGGTCATCAACAATAAATACTGAGGACATAAAATCCAGCCATTGATCATCACCAAAAATTGGTGATGACCAGACCCCCTCGTCACCAAATGATGATGAATTTGTCTCACCCTTTGTCACCACATTTTAATTGATGATAATATGGTCTCGTGATCGATAAATGGTGATGGACCATCACTATTTTTTTGACTGTGTGGCATTTATATTTCTTGTCTGTTTGGGGTTTGGTGCTGAAATCATCTATGAATTACGCCCATGGAGTATGGAAATATGGATTTTTTTTCATGAACGAGCACTGGCTATTGAATGTCACATCAGACAAATTTGTCTGAATAGTTATTAGTTGACCCCGGAAAAGCATGATATACATACCGCCGTTGGTCCAGGGTGGTATGTATATGATATCAGGCGTTTCTTCAGGCGAGCCAACCAAATGATCGTATGAAAGCGAGTGCGCGAAGCGAACGAGATTTTATTCAATCTGCCGGTTGGCGAGCCTTATCACTTCCCTAGAAGGCTGCACATAGACAAACGACTTATTATCAATTTCGTCTGATAAAGCACATTCTCTTGGTAAATGCAGTTTGCACACGGCTGATCCGACATTCAATATTCAGTCGTCGCCCATAAAAGAAGTTCCGAGTCAATAATCAAGATACCTAATTCGTATGACAGTCAGCACCAATTTCAAATTTGTAAGAAATAATAATAAATACACTGGATGGTTCCTCACAAGGGAGAAACCGTCAACATTTATCAATGATGTCAGCAGGACAGGATGATATTGGTTACATAATATCCTAATGAGGCTGTCCATTACTCTTTATCCAAATGAATATCCAAGTCGTTTTCCTGGGTGTGTCTCAGTCACACTTTGTAGTGTAAAACACATGATATTCGAACGACCCCTACAGGTCCGGATTAAGTGGAATTAGACATACAAGATATGAAAAGTAGCGCCAGGAAAAGGCACGCTACGACAGGCTGTGTTTCCTGTCTTTACGTTATTTTATTATCATTGTTCATAAATATACGGTAATTGAGTGCCAATAAAAGAGACAGTATCGACCATTACAATGTTTATGGCGAATTTGGAGGAAAATTCTTCCGTTGGGATGGAGGTTGACGTGGAGAGTTATTGTGTTGTTGTTGTTTTTTTTATTTTTTTATCAAAGATTTCTGATTCAGGACATGCCGTTCAAGTTCTCAATCTAACTTCAAAAAACGGAGCTGCTCGTCAGTGCATTTCTATATGAATGAGATAAGGCAGATTTTTATATAGAGAAAACGCTTTATTACCCCAGACCGAAGATATCTAAGGAATAGTAATAATAATTTATGTTCGACAGAAGGCGAATAAATTTATAAACAACTGAATAATATATAGCAGTTCTTTGCGTCGCAATTGCTTGCAACAATTCAGTTATTTCAGTGACTCGTCCGACACGTATACCGCTTCATATTTCCGATTTCTATCTTACAAAAGCCCAATAACTGTTTGATCAGTCCAGTGAAGTGTATGAAGCAGGTATTAGTTCCTTACTGATCAATATCAAAGTTATTGTGACCTATTTGGTCGCATTTATGTCTTTCCTCTATTTAGTTGATTGACACAGGGAACAGGAAATCATTTCGATCTCGTTTGTTACATGACCCCAGGCTAACAAGAGTCCACACCATTCATTCCATTGATTACCGAATCCATTAGTTTTTGTTTCCCTCGACCTTTCACTCATGGAGTTTCACTCTATCCCATGCTCAACTTTTGATTTCTAAGGATGGCGTTTTGACGCAATTTTGACAAAATCCAACGGCCAGCCTGTCTGAAAATGTAGAAGCCTTCATAAGGCAGCATTGTGCCAAATATCTAGTCTCAGCTCTCTGTTCTTGAAATATTACATGAACCCTATCAGGCAAAATGCCCCCAACCCCCTTCTACCAAACTTCTACCAATCTCCGGAACAACAAAAAATTGAGATCTGACACTCCGTGGTCCGTGTGTAACCTTGCACAGTTCAATTTTCGTTCTTTTTGTTTTTAATTTCTCAAAATCAAAAATTGAAATTTGACCGTCAATTTTCAATTTTCGTTTTTCATTTTCGTTTCTCAAAATCAAAAATTGAAATTTGACATTCAATTTTCAATTTTCGTTTTTCGTTTTATTTAGCGCAAAAATGAAAATCAAATATTGAAAATTGCCTCGATTTGTCCGTTTTTCGTTTTTTGATTTTAAGTTTGACGCGTCATTATTAACTGCGAACGCGCGAGGCTTATGTCACTTTCGGTACGCGGAGTAGTATGGAAATCCGGTTGTATAGGCAGATGTGGAGCATAATAAGTAAGGGGAGGATATGGGAGTTTCACTACACTATATATCCATATATCCGCTATCTCCGGAAAAACAAAAAATTGAGAGCTGATACTCCGCAAAATCTATTTTATTTTACATCACATTAATATTTACTGATTTTCTGAGAGAAATTGCATAAATGAAACATTCGAAAAAAATGACAGAAAAATCGACCAAAAAATGCAGTTTTTGAAAATGACGTCACTGTGACGTCATCAAAGTGGCCATCTTGGAGTTTTTATAGGGTTTAATATGATAAGTTTCAGCCTCATAGCTTGAGGAGTAAGAGGTCATATATTGCGATTACGATTCCCGTTTGTCTGTCTGTCTGTCTGCCCGTCTGTTAACTTTAGATTGTCCATGCGATATCACCAGTTCCATGTCACAGATTGGTACCACCATTTGGATATATCTTCAGTTCCATGTCTTCGACTGGTACCAAACTCTGTGTATACCTTACCCATGGGTCAAAAAGAAAACCTATTCATTCTGAGATCAAGGTCAAAGATCAAGTTCTCTGTGATTGTTAATATAGTAAATCGTTGAAAATTGTTGTGTTTTTGCTCTAAGTGTCACGTCAAAGGAGATGGTATTGTAAGGCGGGGTTTTTGCCCACAGCCAGCCGACTCATAGGAATGTACATTTCTTCTCTCCATCTGTCAATCACAATGCAATGTACAGCTTGTCGTCGGCGGCAACTGTCAATCAACGGATTAAATGTTACGGTGAACCATGATAGCTTCACATATTTTCGATACCAAGGCGTTATTATTTCACCACGTTGCAGTCGATTTTACATGCACATATTGGAGAATAAATACACAGTTTAGGCGAATATATTGCCGTTGTAACAGCTAGCGACTGATCGTTCGATTTCAACGTTTGACTAGCCCGTAATGTCCACACGGTATCTTGTCATCGTTAAACAATATTTATTTTACTTTTAATTGGTTCATAATGATAGACTGAAAATCTTATTTCAGATATACTGAATGCAATTTCTTTTTACAAAAATGAGAAAGATTGAAATAACTTGTCGACGTCACACATGTTGCCCTCCTGGGATTCGAACTCGGTAAAAGAAAATTTCGAGGCGCTTGAATTGTGATCCAACGTGCGTATCCACTACACCAGGACATACGAACATCTGTAACAGGCTATTTTGTCTCTTTAATCTACTTACGAAAACTTCAAACGTTATGATTCATAACTTTTCATTTTTTAGTATGAAGGACTCCTTGGATCAAAAAGATTTTCCAACAGTGGGGATATAATGCAACCGCACAACACCCGGTTAAATGGCGTTTTGGTCCAAGGCGTCCTTCGCATCTAAATGCGTGTCTGAGGGACTCGATTTAGACCCCTTTTTCACGAAATAGCACAAGCTATGGATTTCAGTTTCATGTGAGAACTATAATCATAACGCAATCGCACTAAAACTTTCACATATTGTGTACTTATATTTTCTCTTGCCGTTGCATTAAAACACAAATATTTTTAGGACATTCTATTTTTTCGATTTCAACCGCACCACGTATGGGCCAAAATCCCGCCTTATCGTACCATCACCTTTACGATAACAGATAAACGTAACAGAAAAGGTTTGTGAAGTCAAGGATCAACAATCAAATATTTATGTACAATACTAAAATCATATACAAGTTAAGTAAGGTAAATATAACAAATAAATGCGAAATATAGTCCTACTGTTCAATGTGATACCGGTGTATACTTCACAGTCCGTGTTAACGTGCACAAATCTCGGTTGTTTACAGTCCCAGTAGATGTCCAATTTCCGACAGTTCAATCACGTAGATCACACAGCAGCCGGAAGTCAATTCACAGGAGTATACAATCCAGCTGTCCGCAGCAAAGGTAAGACAATATAACGCACCCACATCAAGCCAGTTTGAATTCTCAGTACAAGTCAGTACATTCTACCAAACCAATAAGCCTCTCGGATATGCATTACATCATCATCTGGCCTAGATACAATTTATAATAATCTTTTAGAAAAATCGAAGTGATTAACCCGCGTAAACCAGCTTGCGTCATATATTCTAGAAGCATCCTGTCTAATAATAGACTACAATATCATGACATAAGTAGAGTTCAGAATATATGTGGATTGTGATAGCAATCACAATATTGAGTGTATCCCTCTGCCAAGTTTTGCCGAAGGGATTGTCTGCTTTTTCGGTCCGTTTGTCTGTCCATCTTGCTTGTTTACACAAATATCTCTTGTACGATCATAGCGAGGCTTTCTAAATCCAAATAGCATATGCATCTGGCGGTGGGTCAAAAGCCAAGTGAAGACGACCTACCTTGACGTATGTTATCTTTGAGTCAAATTTGAGTCTTGGTGATAGGTTTTGAAGGATTACATCCAGGCTCTACAAAATTCATACTACATATCCAACTGGTGATTGGCTGGAAGCCTTTCCAATTTAATTGACCGTGGCCTATTTTATCACGGTAAAAGCTATTTCATCGAGCCCAATTCTAGTTAATACAGTATATTTTACAGAGTTATAGTTAAACGGGCGTATAATGAAGCCCATAATTAGTTTTATCATTGGTCTGGCGCAATGTATTGAGGAATAAATAAATGCCTTGTTGCTTGTTAATCTCCCTAGTATAATCCGTGGCGTGTCCGACTCCGACTCCTACTCCGACTCCGCCTCCACTTTACTCACTGCACAGCGGGTCGCATAGGTGTGGCGCGGGATAGGGTGGGGCCAGAGACCTGGGGTTTTCGCTACCTGAGATTCCATGGGCCAGGCTTACACCCTACAGTAGAATGGGTCGACTGCGCATGCGCGATGAGTAGTATAGAAAGGGCACGCGATCTCCCTATCCCTATAGGTGTGGCGCGGGATAGGGTGGGGCGAGAGACCTGGGGTTTTAGCTGGCTGAGATTCCATGGGCCAGGCTTGCACCCTACAGTAGAATGGGTCGACTGCGCATGCGCGATGAGTAGTGTGCGATGAGTAGTATAGCGATCTGCCTATCCCTATAAACTAACCCATGGGGGTGAATGAACCCATGGGGGTGGATGAGCCATGGGGGTGAATGAGCACTCGTGTAATTAATTTGTTAATACATCGTCCTGTGGTTCCGGATTGAGCGGCACAGGACACTTGTGTCGGCGATATTGTGGAATAATGAAAAATTGGGGAATGTCAGAAAATGTCAGTAGAGCAGTAAAGATAACGAATTTGTAATGAGCCCAAACCTCTCTGAATTATTATTTTTATTTATCCGAGTATGAGCTGTCAGTACCCAGATGATTAAACGTATAGAATAATAAAAATATATAAAATACATTAGCGTCGTCAAACAACAACATTCAGCGGTTCAACACGTGTATGTTCACAAATATATCCGTAATTTGATTATGATTGCCATTCAACCATCGCCACCAATAGAAGAGTCAGATATCAGGAAGTTCAACCGTGTTACGATGTTTCCATTGTTTCCCAAGCGCACCCGATGTGTGATTTCTGGTCGTTTTTGTTCCCAATAACGATGCTAAGTAGATAATGGGTCCACAGCGCCTTTTAATGGGAGCAGGGCTTCGTCGTATATTACTCGTATTCAGCTGATAAATATTGTCGCAAGTTGTATTGTTATAGTTTAGTTCAAGCAAGTGAAAACTAAAGTCTGTCCATTTCAATTAGTCGTCTCCTTTGTAGCTTGTCACAAATCAATATTTAACTCTGCGCACATTTTCTTTTTTGCAGCGTGTAGAACAAACGGAACTCTACAAAATGACTATCATTTCTCTGTGATATCGATAGTATGTCACGCTTGAAATAACTTCGTAATTCTCTACATATAAAATTCCAGTACATTTGTTTCATGTACCAACCTCAATGACATGGGGAGACGTCATAGTATATTTATGCTCACTGACACAAAGGTCATTGATGCCGTATAATGTAATAACAGGCGGTCCATGGGAGTGTCACTTGTATTCCATGCCCAGTGAAATGACCGGGTGATAAACCGCACACAGCATTATTGACCTTTGTGGTAGTAAACACGAATATGATGTCTCCCTATGTAATTGAGGCTTGGTACATGAAGCAACTGTACTGGAGTTTTTTATCGAGAGAATTACAAAGTTAGTTCAAACGTGACACATTATCGATATTGAGACAACATATAACGGGGCTGTTCGGCGGACTACAATTATGAAGTATTTCAATTACGATATCACCACACACATTTCATATTCAATTTATCTCTGATTATTAGTGCACGGAACAGTTTATATTCTAAAAACGATTAAAACGGAAACTTGGTGCATTCAACCCTGATTGTAACAACATCATTATGCTTAGAATCTGATAACATTCTGCAAAAGGCGTTTTATTTGACTACATGACTTTTAATTTAATTAATAATGATGCTGGACTGATTCTTGATGATGCAAACAGACTCTATTCTTGACTGCGCATGGCTGTAACCAATCAGACTTCTACTTTCCAAAACGTTGCTGGTTGGGTGCTCAATGTCGAGCTATGAAAGTCTAGAGAGTTAAGCGAGTAACTCGATTATTTCCTTAAACGTATGAATGATGGGAATTATACTTCTAGTGTAAAGTTTTTCTTCTTGAAATCAACGAAAGGCGGTTTCGCTGGCGAGAAGGGAGGGGGATTCAAGTCTGATAAGATGAGATATGGACAGGCTCAAGCCAAGCTAAAATGATGGTACAGAGCTAGATATGTATTTGAGTTCCGCAAAACGCCCCATATTAAACGTGATTTGCACGTCTGGCCTGGACATGTAATCCCGGATCTTTTGCACGAAGTATACCAGAGACATGTTCAAATAAATCAGGACAAAGCGTCTCTGGTACGATGTGTTGTAGAGCGATTTTGATGTTCGCGTTTTTTAATAAATAAATATATTAAAGAAGCAGTTGCTTTGCGGCTATTACTGCTGTTTAAAGGGGATTTCCAACTAATATAACTGGGTAACTCCAGCAGATAAGCAACTCTGTATTAAAGATGCCGATCTGCCACGCATGAGTGATTTATATAGTATCACTTTGTTTTTCTGTGATCAGTGCAGCTCTTTTCAATGCATTATCCACGTGATCAGTCAGGGAAGGTACTTTAGGTCATCAACCTAAAAATCGGCCCACCAGCTCGGCGGTGATAGCCATGTTCGCTCAATCCTACCTGCTATTAATCTTCTGACGTGGTACACTTGAATTGTGAAACTGGACTGAATATTCCAAGGCACTATGCATACTTCCGTAACACCATACTGCCTATTTATTTGTGTTCATTTGTAATTGAATACAGATCATGTGATATCACACCGTTAAGATACAAGAACACTTTTACTTCTACTCATACTGACCAATTCCGAGTATTGTTTAATGTTTAGACATACTGAATCAATAATCATAAAAATGTAATTATATCCATATCGTCTTTGTGAGAGAGAGCATTCTATTTCTATCAGTAATTTTGATAGGGCCGCTATTTGTTGTCATCGGTTGAAATAAAATCAAAAAACAAATGCTGATAAGACGTTACTCTGCCAATACTGTGGAGTAGTCGGAAATGAAATATATTTTCTCTTGCCGTTACATTAAAAAAAATATTTTTATGACATTTTATTTTTATTTATTTCAATCGCACCAAATTGCCGCCTTATCGTGCCATCTCGTTTTCAAATATTACAAATATACAATGATACAAAACTAAATACACACATTCATACAATTTCTACACAGAAATGTGATCATATTATGCTTTTTCTTTGTTTGTGTTCAGATCGGTCAGATTGCACGTAATGATATGTCATGCGTGGTATGTCATGCTGTCCAGACGCAGGCATTTAATGACGTGCGTGGACTGAATGCAGTCAAGGAAATATCCTAGTTTAAATCATGACAATGGGTAATTAGCTATCTTGCGGAACTGTGACTGTTTGAGTACCTATACCGGAGAAGGTACCATATTCAAACTCCAAAGAAGCTGAAACATAACTTAAGAAAATTGCTCTTTTTTCGTTCTAGGGTAGCAGTCTCGGATAGCTTATTTAAGGGTTATTTACACAATGACTGGACTTTGAACAGTAGGGTTTGTGTCTGTAAGAAACAGCTAGCATCACCAATGGCTTCTATTACGAATTCAAATCCGCCTGTAAGATATTAAGGTATCAAATGAAAATAATATAATTCTTCTCTTTTTGCGCCGCTCTTCTTTTCGTTCTAGCGGCTTTCCTTTGTTCTTTTCCGTTAACCGTGGTGATATTTGTCGGTCCACATGCGTCCATAATCCGAAGACCCTTTTTACATTTGACATTTAGGACCAGTTCCAAACAGACAGAAACTGGTAAAACAAAAGATAAGATAATCCAATGTCAACATACAAATCTTTGCATACACTCAGTTGTGAGCATAGGCGTTCGATCCCACATCCAATTCTTAGCCGTCGTCCACAACAGAATGTCCTGTTTAATAAATAATTGATAGACCTTTTCCATACGTCAATTAGCATCAGTTACAAACATGGGTGAAACGAAAGTTAAAGCATCACAATGTGTCTCCACGCATGCGAGAAAGACCAACATTTTCCAATGACGACAACAAGACAGTATGATGTTATTTACCTAAAATCCCTATCAATGACAGGTATGTGCAGATCAATTGGTTCTTAGAGTATTATTCATGTATATCTTAGGATTTGATTGTTTAGTTTGTCTGTTCAGTTGAACACCAAAGGATGTAACACATATGTTCTAACGACCCCCAGCCCCAGGTTAAGCGGAAATAGGCACAAAGTGCGAAACGTAGCACCTGATATCTTCCACCCTGCGAGGTCGTGTAGAAGTGAAGACAGCAGAGGATCAAATATTGAAGCAATCTTAAGAGGTTCTGCGTTGAATGGAGGAAATGTCGGATTAATATTTTTTCACGCATGAAAAATGAAATGTCATGAAATCGATCATAGATTATGTAGCACCTAGAAACAGAGCCGTAACTGCTAGTTCCAGAGTTAATTGGTCAAACTGGAAAAAATAAATCGTTAAGTCACTGCCTGTGACGAGAAGTTCCAAGTTTTCTTCTAACTCTCGTCACTTCTGAATATTTCGCGAACAGATAACACGTCCGATGGAGATATGGACGTATATGTATATAAACATATTGTTTCCCTAGATCAGTGGTGGAACGGAGTGGGCTAACATAGCGTTAGAGGACTTCAAAGGAGAATGCATCCAGGGAGTAGCGAGAAATCCAGATACATGTTTGTGGTACAGCTCTCCCTCGGTTTATGACACAGATATAGAAAATCTGTAGCCAACAGGGAATTTGCAACAAAGGTATTTGAAAAATGACGGTTTGTATAGGCCATATGCGAAGTTTCCTTTGTTCAGAAAAATGTTAAGCTCCACCAAATGTATAGTGAAATCATAGTACTACAAATGTATCAAACTTATAGATACATAAGATAGCTTTATACATGCAACATCTTGAAAAATGCAGAAGATAATCGTCTTGATAAATTCATTTATATAAATTTACGTTCCAGTTAGACATCATGGTGTAATGCAGATTATTTTATATCTCGCTCTACATGTTGACAAAAATACTGCATGTACATGAAGATGCGAAAAGGTTTTGCCTATAATAGTGTTTCCTTTTTTCCTAGTAGTGTTGAAAAAAATGATTGAGACAGTATTGCTGATATCGTTATTCACTTTAGTTTGGAGATGCAGACGGAAGATAGAAATTTATGGGAATTGCCCCATTGTCCGACAATCTTGGTCCATTTCATATCCGACCTTCACTTGGAAGTCCAGCGATCAAATCTTCTGGAAATACTGCTTTCAACGATATGTTGACATTCAACAGAAACCAAGGCATATACCGTGTGCATAATCGAAAACAGAATAATATCACAACTAAACTCCAAACAGGCATCTAATAAAATTATAAATAACCACACGCTCATGGTGTACTTATCGTCAAATATGTTATACTGATCTGTATTATTGGTTTCCATGTCAATTCCCAAAGCGCGTTCTTGTGTATTTGGTTCACGCTTTGGTTGTGACTGTACATTTTTTATTGGGTCTACGCATATTAACATCATGAAGATGTCAGATTACACGATGGCCATACGGCTCCTAGATTAACCAAAAACCGAAGCGTAGCGCAGCTCACCACGATCGCAATTTTCTGTCAGTGTGTGATAAGTATCGACAAAGTTGAGAAAATTTGAGTGAATGCAATAGTTGATACAGTTTAACCAATCAATTAGATTTTATGTCGTTGCTTTGAAATCATATTTTACATCGTGATGCCCACGCCCAACGTGGAAAATAAATGGAGCGCCTGTCATCCATATAACAGGGACGAATATCACTTAATGACTTGGTTTTCTCTGGGATACTTTCTGCATATACCTATATCACTGCCCAAATATCATTGTCTGTGAGAATATCACAATGACCGTATAAACTTGAGTAGCACGACATTCTATAGATATGCTGTACTCCCTTATGAAGAGTTATTGAAGATGAATAATCGCCATGTGCAAAATCTCGTAGCGCCCAGGAAAGTTCTAAACATTCTCAAAATATTTGTCTCTTATTCCTGCATAATCTTCTAATGATATAATTAACACTGAGGATAAAATATTTACTGACGGAGGGAAGTGAGTGGGTTAGGGTGAGTGAGCGAGTGAGGATGCATGAAGTCTTTACATATTATTGTGATTTGTTTGTCCTCTGACATAAGATAAGCAAGTTTTATCTTATTTCTCAAACTGTGCTCGAAACATGCTTTAAATTCGAGATTGAAGGCTATACCATTCATAAACTGAATAATCGGCCCTTGAAGAATTTCCGATCGGACTTGCCTACCGAATGATCCCACCATAATACCGCTTAAGTTACCTATAAAACAGAAGCCTAAATAGACATCTCCTTGAATTGTCATCAGTATGTTGTTATCTATAGAGAGCGGTCTCATCTTCCCGGGATTTTCTTCAATTTTCGGGAATGAAAAACAATCGGTCGTGAATCAGTTGGGAGGATATCGAGAAAAAGATAAGTAGCGTCTCCAAAAATCGTTTGTTGTTACGTCGAGACATCCGTTATGTTTCCTAGATATCGCGAATTTGAAAGGTGAGAGCGGATCGAGAATTTTTAGCACAAAAACCCAATGATTCGGGAAGCCGGTTTCTTTCGCATTATTAATCTTCTCGATAAATTTCTCGATTGAATAACGATTGTTGGCAGAATTTCGCACAGCGAAAACGAATCATTCGTTTCTTTTGAAGAAAAATAGCATTTCCTTGCACCTTGAAAAATCACGACTTCGAGAAAATATGACGGAATAAACGATTCATTCTAAAACGATAATTGGAAACGCTTTCTAACAACCCTATAAATAAACTGCAGCATTCTGAATTGGGTCGTCGAATTTATTCAAGAAGGCTAAACAACGTCATTTACTCATCGACCGAAAAACAAATACCCAGGACAGGGGCGGCGGAATCGGAGGGGGGGGGCTCCCTCCCCCAGTTTGGAGAGGGAGCTCAGCCTCCCCCCCCCCAGTTTCAACAAAAGCTAAGTAACTTTTATATGATTTTGATCCTAATGTCACCAGATATACAGACCAGATTTTTCCCCCCGCGGCGGCACTTCGCGCCGCCCTATAGGGTATAGATTTTCACGGAGCGGCGACTTTGCACTGGAGGAGCACGTTGCTGTTTGGTTTAAAGTGCTCTGATATGCTCATTCTTCTGTTCCCTTCGCAATGACCAATAACTGTTTTAGATGTTAATTTACATAGAAATTGCATTAGCTTTATTGGACGACTAGCTGATTATCAAATTTAGAAATCAAAATTGCGTTCATATTATTTCTTGTTTGTGTTCACATATTTATCTTCAAACGTATCAGCGCTCTCCAACCCCCTGCTGAAATGTTCATTTCTTCGAGATCACTGCGTGTAGTTCAAATTTTGGAAAGGAAAAATACTTTTTTACGTTCAAAAGTTATCAAATAAATTTTTCTTTTAAATGACGAGAAAAATAACAAAAACAATCTCAAAATGCAGTTGATTATATAGTTATGATATGTCGTTTTGTATGCCGGAAATCGGCCAGAATGCGTCAACAGCCATGAGTGCGGAGCTTCCGGGACCTAGGCGGCCCCTGGACCCTCGCCTAAAGTGCTATGATAGTCGAGCCCCACCCCCTCCCCCAGTTTTGGGAGCTTCCGCCGCCACTGCAGGAACACGAAAGTTTGAAGAAAAGTGTTACAATGATAATTCGTGCATTTAACGAGGTCAAGAAGAACAGGTTGGGGAAGGCTTATATATGAGGACAATTTCACCATGATTCACACGGAATAAAATTTCCAATTACTTATGATGAACGATCATAAAAATAATCTGGAGAATGAACAAAAAATGAGATATTCCATGGTTAACTGAGTGTATTCACTCGCCCACGCACCCTCATTGGATTTTATTAATATAACGCGCTGTGGCCTGCAAATATAAAAAAAATCCAGTTACCTGCCCTTACCTTCCATTATGCTTTATTTTTATTACATCGTGCACTAAGATAGTCTAAAGTATTTGTGTTCAAAGTTTATCATGAAGCAGATAGCACTCTCTGTACTGAATCCATTGGACCGACATGTATGAACGATTTTTATTGCACCCACCTCATTCCCAACCTAATTGAAATAGCTCTTATATGCAGCATTTTCCTTGAATGATGAGATACTTAATGGGTGACGTACCAAAACATCCACTCCCTAGCTCGGCACTGATTGTCTCTAAACGTTTAGGGTGTCCGCTATATTGTTACATGAACAGCGGACCCTTAAATTTTTCATGTCACATATGACTGGCTTGCTTCTTTCTTATTTTCATCATATTTTCAGGAAAATATCAGTGCAATGCCAGCATTGCGCGTCGCGATTGCTCTGTAGACCCAACCAAACCACAACAATACATAATGTTACCCAAAACAGGTGCATGCGACGTTGGGTCAACCAGTGTACTGCTACTAACCTTTACGGCTATCGTTTCCTTGACAGTCTGACATGTCTGAGGTGCAGAATCAGGTAATTTCGGGTAAATTGCGTTGATGTTACCGCGGGTGAATCCGTCATATAGGAGCGCACATTTATATAATTGACGATTTTAATCAGTCACAAAACATTGTTGCAGAAACTTATAGAACAGGGCTATGCCACCAAGCGCCTCCACTCAAAGTTTCTCAAATTTGGCGACACATATCGCATGCTGATAGCAAAATACGAGCGTAGCGTGCAAGATCTATGGCGGTACGTTTCGTAACTTGTGTCTAATTCCACTTAACCCGGGGCTGGGGACCGTATGAACCCATGTGCTTTCAAATCCTCACGGTGCTCATATGAACAGTCACAATCAAAACGTGACTGGGATACCTCATGACGATTTTACAACGAATATTAAGGACTAAGAATACTGATCAGCGATACGGATTTGATATTTTTGGAACATCATGATGTCTTGCCGGCATCATTGGAAACTGTTGACCGCTTCTCTCTTGCAAGAAACTAGCCTATGTTTATGTATACTATGATTGTCTTTTTGAATTTGGTGCTAATATTGTTGTAAGGAATATGGAATAGGTCTTTGGGTTATGAACGCGGATATTCTTTAATGAACGAAGGCTGAATTATGAATGACGGACCAGACGCTTGTAATGGCACTTGAGCAAGCCCTTCTACGTGTTGGTTGGATCATTCTACAATTGCTGAATTCCAGTGAAATGAAATCCAATTAGTATAGTACTCGTTGCCAATGGCAACGAAAGAACATAGCGCGTTATCGAACCTGTTCGAGATCCATATCTCGTGCGTGTCATGCGCAGTCGTCAAATTATAATGAAGATTGGTTTATTCTAGTATGACATTTTCTTTTATCTCGAAACAGGCATATCTATCGCAAAATTCTGAAGCACCAAATCATGTATTTACTGTTTGCATAATAAATTGAGACGTGTGATACTGCTAGATAAAATGGTGTATTTGATTTTCTCAATCCATTTATGCTCGTGCAATTCACTAAAATCTCGAAAGCATTACACTCTATATAATAGTTTCGTTGTTGTGTTAATTGTGTTAGACGGGAAAAGTCGAAGGAAATAAGGCTATATTTATGCATGAAGGGGAATTATTTGTAACTTGGAGTCACGAAGACAGAAGAGACGTTCTTCACTAACGGAGGATAACGTGGTGATCGGAAATGCAATATCTGTCAGTAACACGGGTGGGAAATTTGAACAAGAATTTATATTCGTGCAATACGACCCTGCGTGTATGTCTTATACAGTGCTGGGCAATACAGCTGCGTGTGCTATAACGGTAAATATTCAATGTCAATACATATACTCTTTAGTCTGGAACTACAAGCGCTTCATTATCCAGGCGAGAAGCCATAAAGATTATCGAAATACGTTATTCTAAATGTTCGTGTGGAATTATTGACTATAATGCATCGAATAGTGTTATCATATTGGTACGGTCTCCAGTAATCCACACCTAATATTCTTACCGGTATAGAATGACACTGATCAATCTGATTTTATAATATTTTGATGTTAATCCACATGCACATTTATTGGCACGGGGTTTTCAGCAAAGGTCAAATGAAGACTACCTATATTACTATTTATCCCATGAAAAATATCCAACAGAATAACCTCCAACTTTTCTAGTATATATGAATCTTTCAAAGCAAAGACATCATCTTTTTAACTGACATAAATGAGTGCGTTGTTGTTTGCAAACTACCATACCTGTATGTTACTCCCATATGCCTCGAATATCGTTGATAGTAATGACCAGCAATTCCGATGGTTCGTCAAACGGTTTAACATCACAAAACACGTTAGTATATATGATAGAATGTATTATAGTATTGAAAATCCCAGTGTGGAGCGGTTTAACTAAGCTCAAAATAAATAAAGCGACTACTGCAATACGATACATAGTGTATTCTCTTAGCTTTCAAAGACAACTGTCTTATATAAACCTCTGAGGATGAAGACAGTTGTCTTTGAAAGCTAAGAGAATACACTATGTATCGTATTGCAGTAGTCGCTTTATTTATTTTGAGTATTATAGTATGATATAGATAGCGGATGTTAACGACTAATCCGTGTTTCTTCCTAATAGTTCGCAATCAAGTGTAAAGCAATTTAACACAAATAATGATATTTTTCTCACGGTTCTTGAAAGCTGAATACTGCGTCACAGATAACAGGTGTACAGCCTGCCAGACCACCACAGGTAATATACATTGATATGCAAGATGAAAATGTTGTATAACTATGGCTGGGCCTGGATGTACTGATGTATACATCCTAATATATTAAACATGAACGTTGTGAAGTGCATTGTCATGTTGTACGCTCTGAGTAATGTTCAGGCACCGAATAACATTTTGAGGTAGGATATTTGTGTAAATCGTCCGTTTCGACATGATACCATGACAGTTCTCTCTCTCTGTAAACATGTAAATATCAATTGGAACCAATTTGTCTTGTCAATAGAGGACTTTCAGTCAATGATTTTGGTAGATACTTCATGTCTGATTCTTAGTGTTGCTGAAAAGACACAAGTCTAGGCACATTGTTGTCCCAGACTTGGTTATTGTTTGCATTGTCTCGTGATTCTTACATGAAGTATGAACCAAGATTTTGTTTCTGGACCGGTGTGATGGATAAGAATGTCCTCGTGATTAGTCTCGCTTTTCATATCTTTTTTTTGCAACCAATGACGGACACTTGACCCCAATGTGGAGAAAATGTCCTAGATGGTTAGAAGATAGGGGACGGACACTCGTAGCCACCGGACATTCTCAGCCTCCACACCGGCTTCTTAAAACAAATCAAACTCTATCAAATGTTCTGTTTCTCTCTACAAAATCTTGAGTGAAAATTTCATTCAAGTAAGAGTGGAAATTCATCCCTTACAAGTGGAGTAAAAGTCACTCAAGTTTGAGCGACATTCAATCACATTTAACTCGAGTTTGAGTTGCTAACTCACTCACATTGAGCGAATTTTCCACTCTTACTTACGTGAAATTTCACTCATTTTTTTAGAGAAATCATTTACTGTTGAGCATTAATTTCCCCTCCCCATATTGTTGGTTCTATATTGTTGGTTGCGGTCCCCGTCGTCGTCTTCATCTGCACAAAAACGAAATGGTAATATAGATGTATATCTGAATGGGAGATACTTTATAGATACAATGGGAGATGCTAAGATATCAACAGTTGCTCAAAGCCTAACAACTTAGCCTTGTTGGACATCATTTGGGCAAGACGTAGTTGTTTATGTGCCGACGGATTCGCAACTACAGTACATATATTTTAAATACTTTGGTAACATTGGGCAAGACAGTCACTAAAATGACCAGACGTTGGCAAGGTGGAATGTTAAGTGACTTTAATTACACGTATCCACTCCAGATATTGCGTATAAAATGACATCACTCCACAGTAGAGCTCCTTTAAAACATTCTGAACAAATCCATGCAATCTGTTCGTTTCTCCGCCGCCAAGCACAGGCATTTACCGATGGTACATGTATTGTGATTTACACACGAACGAGCCTCAGTTAACATACACATGCTTTCACATCCAATACTTATTCAATATGTGTCCTTTTCCTTAGGGTTTAACGAAAGAAATATTCGAAGGAGAAGCCGAAGTCTTGTTGACATTTCGCTAACAAGCCTTGGACAATGTGAACATAATGAGTTATGGGCAAGCAGGTTTGCTTTCTGTGCTTTAAGATTTTCAATGTCGTATGGTGTAGTCTAGTATATTTTTATTCAACAAAGAAAGCACCGTTAATTTCCGAAGAGTAGTTAGGCGTTTTCATGTTCATGTCCTGGGTTATTGAGCATTGATCGCGTTAACACGACGCTCTTGTTATCTCGAATTCCAAGTTTTGCGTTCGAATGAAGCACATGTGGTACATAGGTTCATCCAAATGTCTGGTTGAATCCATTTCATTTTGGCTGTTTTTTGGCTTGCAGTAAGACAAAATTAGTGATTTTATTTTGACTAAATAGTATACATGTACAATTTACGCCATCGAGAAATCTTCTGTTGTTATTGAAACTTGAAATAAATTAATGGAACTCTAACATGATCTGATATGAGCTATGGTAAACCAGAACTTTTAATTTGTACATACAGACCGGCAACCGCTCATTTCGGTGTCAGTTTGGACCAGATTGATGCATTCCCACCAAAGCACATTTCTCAGGACGTATTGAATATATCAGAATAAAGGTTACAGAAATATGTATATAAATATGTTAATTTCCATGTTGCAAGAATACAAGACACGAACTATAACTCGCTGTCATTTTTGGGTGTTCTTCCAAATAAGAAAGCTTCTTCAATCATGTGCTGACAACCAGTACGATTTTACAAACTCCACAGTATCATGATCTTACCAAGGTCTGAAATTAGCATATTCAGAATGATCAGTCATGTCTCGGACGTGGATCAGACATAATTCTTCAACATACATGTACATGTAGGCAAAGGAGAGAGAGAGAGAGAATTAAAGTTCAACGTCCCGTTCAGCAACCCGTTCAGTACGCTGATAAACAGCTTGTATCACTGACGTCCCTACTCTCCCACATGTGCATTCATTCTATATCGATATCGGTCGGCACAGGAAGCACGTATATGCATATGAGAGAGATGGGAACTGCATTCAGTAAATCTTGTAAAAGAGTTACCGTAACAAGTTTTATGTCAAATTATTACACAAGAACACACGGTACGTCTTCTTCAGCAGTGAAATGCTGAGCCCACTCCGCTCCTTGCACAAGTGTACGAGGACGAAGCTGATTGGCTGAGAGCCATGCACACAAGTGCTCCCCAATCGAATATGTCGCAATGCAAGATTTTGCCGATTTCAATTGAATTTGGTGTTCAGAGCGCCCAGGTCGTGAATATTTAATAATCTTATGACATCGTGGCTGCATTTTATCTACTTTACTTGCAGCAAGGGAGAGGAGATAGGATCGTCGTCTTCGCTTCAACATAAGGACCAGTCCATACTTCTACCTCACATTATGGTGCCAAACTGACGAGAGCACTGCAACATCAGAAGATACCCTGACCGCATGGCGTCTGATTCAGCGGACATGGCCGAACCAACCAAAAAAGACTCTACCATTATGTCTCCGTCAAAGAACTATGTATTGTTTTCTGGATTGGTTGATACTCACGTCACTGCAAGCCGGTTAGATCCTACAAGTGACATAACCAAATCGGGGAGTAGATGGGATTTAATTTTTATTAGAATGAATCAGAGGGTATACAATCTGATGCCATGAGAATGGGTAGGGTAAGACAAGATCGAATTTTAATCAGACATGTCTGACAGCTATTTATCGTTGGTTTGTACAACTTATTTTATACTCAGTCAAAATAACCCAAATAATCCGATAATCTTTTGATCTCAAGAACATGTATAAGTGACACAAACACCAATGTACCATACACAAGCTTTATTCATATGTATATAGTGCATCTCAAATTCAGGAATAGAAATATTATGAGAATCTCCCTTTCTCACAGTTCAATTTTAGGTTCATATTAGCACAAAACAAGAACAAGGAAACAATTGCAAGAAATACACTAATTTTCCAAATTTCCAACAGCTCAACAATAATATTTATTTAGTTACCAAGGGTGGTGTACACAGTACACTCAGTCAGCAGTAAATGCTTTTCTTCCCGGAGGCTCTCCAGAGCATCCTCGCGAGCCAGTGTATCAATCTATCTGTTAGGAAATTTTGTCCGTTTCAGTTTCGAATTTTAGACGAACAATTTAGGCTTGAAAGACACTTCCGTTCATCTGAAACAGCCCACACTGAATCCCAAGCTAGATCTAAACCTCCTCTACATTTTTATCTAAGGTTTGAACTCTGAATTCTGCTTCTTTCGCTCGGGAATTCTTGGAAACCATGCACAACTGGCCCATAGACTAACCCCATTCCAGGAAGGCCCCCTGATAACAGAATTATGCGGGGAAAATGCATTTCTCATTGTTCTTTTTCTATGGGACTTTAGTTCAACCCCGGAAAAATGAAACAACTATGTTGATAAGACACAGTATTTCCACTGTTCATGTTCAGTCTGGCAATAATACTGTACAGACAATAACAGAACAATAGTACTGTACGGGTATCAACAAACTGACCCACATAAAATAATGGAAAAACTATACTAATCATACACGCAGTATTTACCGAGACCATTATCAGTCTGACAACAGAACTCTACGGGTACGATCATTGCCACTTGATTGGTTATTTACCATGACCTTATTTACACAAACAGGCTAGATGCTATTATTATTTATTATTAAATTTGTAAACCAATTGTATACGAAAATGAGTATGTTTTACTGGTGAACATGTAAATCCCTCATCTATTTTAAAATTATTTCGCTCAAAATATAGAGGTTGGTCATGCTAAAAAACGAATCAAACTCGCAATGGTCTATCAACAAATTGACCCAGGTAGAATAATGGAACTATTATACTAATCATAATATATAAATTTATATTCAGTACTGCAGATAATATAAGAGCAAACACATTTCCTTCTATCATCCTGCACATCACCTTTGTTAAAGAATGCAATATTACCTATTAAGTTGACCAGTACATTAAGTCAACGCGCACTCCCAGGGGTTGAACCTTGCCAGGCAAACTCATTATCCCTTCTTGCACATTTTAGACAATTTTCTCTTGAAGTATATACTACCTGGTATCTTTATGTGTAATTATTTCTTTTTTTATCTGCCGCATGTGGCGCTATGTATAACACTTATTCGTGACAATAAAGAAAAGAATCTTACTGCGTATTATATAAAATATAAATCTGGAAAGGTATACAAAATACACCTCGACAATAATTTGACGATATTTGTATCGAATGTAAATATACACTAATAATCGTACAGTAATTTTACACCCGGATAAAGTTACAATACAACGCTGTTGCCCTTCATTCCAATTAATAAGTTTAGTTTATCCGAAATATGCGAACCTACAATGGTTGTCTGTAATGCTAAGCTATGAACTGTAAAATAGCAGTTGAAACTGCTGCTTCTATTTAACAGTCAATTTCACTGTCACATTTTAATATACTTTCTACTGTAACTTTACAAACATTTTTTACAGTGTACAATCGCAGGCCCATCAGTATAGTTAGGCCGATTCCAGTTTATGGAAAAAGCTGTTTTCTAAGACTGATATTTTCAGATATTTACTTTTGAACTTTCTGTTAATGTCATAAATTCATCATGCAATTTTTCTGCCGTACACTGATACCATATGTACTTTGTTTTGCACCCGCCTCTTAATTGACGCTAAGGAAGATTTTACTTTGGTTTTACCATAAGATGAACTCAATTCAATGGAGACGTCCCTTCTGGACAATTTTTTTAATTTTCAGATGCAAAATGATGCGTTCTGCTGCATTCCTTTCTTAGTTTAGTTTTTGCTGAAAGTTTTTGCTGAAAATACATATTCTAATAAGTAGATACAAAAACACAAGAAAACCATGCTCATACTAGTAAAATCAAATACAGGGAAAGTAAACAGTCCATTGGGGGAATGTCCGAAGGGAAAATGCTCGCCAGGGAAGTGTGTGCACTCCGATTCTCCTCTCAGACCTTGTATACCAGGACAAAATGGCAATGAACAAACAGTTATGTCTTTTCTAACCTCTCTCGATGTCTTTTGGGTGATTGTTTTAAATATATCTTTGCAATAGTCATCATGTGCCCGAAGTGAACTTGGGATATGGGGTTTACCCATCGGGGAAGACAGATCGGTACTTATACGTTGAGTATTAATGGTGGGATGATGATCGGAATAAAGATAAGTACGGCTGATGCTTCAAGACAAATTCCCATACAATTTAAGCTACGGCCCTGGCATAGACAAGGCTGTTCGGAGGTTGGATTCAAGATTGAATGCCGCTCGCGACGCGCCGAAAGCAAGGCATATTGTTTCATTTTCGATAGATTTTTTTCGGCATTAAAACTATCAATTTTCACATGCTGAATCTCACTACAGGGGTTTATTTATCTATCTACTAAAATTTGAACACGCAAAAAATCCACATTCGCTCTCACTTAGTATGTAAAAATATGTCGAAAACAGAAATGAAATCGTCCAGTTTGACGCCTATTTACATGATACGGAACGATCGGGATTCTTTTGATGGATTTTTTTATATGCACATGTTTGACGAAATATGGACGCATTAACATGCTGACATCTGGCACGATGAACTAAAACAGTCCACTTATAGAATGGAAAATGTGCATGTACGTCGGAAGAAGAACAAATCGGACAAGTCGCCTGAGAGCTGCGGAGCATATGTGCTGGTCTTCACTGCGGTCCGCTCGTCTATCATTTATAGCCGGGCCCCTGCACGGCAACAGTTACATTGTGGCATTGGGGCATGACTTTAACAGTAGACGCTGGAGGGACCCAACAGGGCACTTGCCTCCTCCACAGGCATGCATTCTCTTGTCGGAGAGCGACTTCGGATCACGCTCCCTTGCGTATAGTTTTCAACTCCGGGTCGTCGGCAAGAACAGCATACCCGCGCCCCTGATATTCGAACAAGAATTTAAAAGAATGTATCGTCAACTGAGTATGACATTCTAGCCCGCGTGAAATGGAATGGACGGCAAACTAAATACCATAACCAGTACAGACCGCAAAGAAAGGTATCATTTTATAGGTACTCTTCAATCATCATGAAATCCCCAGGCTCAATAAAAGGCTTGTGTTTTGTGGGGCGGTGTTTTGTGGAGCATTTCTTATGCTCATCTGTGACAACTTTGACAATAATTATCTTAGTAACATCTTGTGTACGAAAACATCGATGTGAGCAAACTAAACCTAAAATTTGTGGCTGAACGATATTCCGATACTCAAGTCATCATTCGATGCTGTTTGTGTTGCTACTTCTGCTTGCTTTGGATTTGAACTTCATTTTATATTTTTCTTTCGTTCGTTATAAACTCGGGCATAATCTTGGAGGTAGACAGGTTTTTTAGCCCGAAACTAAGAAAAACGAAAACTCCAAGGGAAGCATTGAAGAGAGTAAATATATACCAGATCACCGATACGTTTGTTCCTACGGCGACGAAGCCAATGGTCCATGTAAACCCCAAAAGAAATGATACCTTGACAAAAACCACTCCTTGTCTAACATTCGATTTCGACGCGTGCTTATGGAGATCTGGCTTCTTACGGAGTGCGTTTATGAAACCCCCAAAAAAGAAAGTGTTTATCAGGAGAACTACGCCAATGGGCAAAGCGAATGCTAGTCCTATGTCTATTGGATCAGTAAGAAAACATATTCTTCGATCAGGACCGATAACTCTGCCCGCATATCCGATTTCTGATTGACCGGAAGTAAAGTAACGTACCATAATGTGAACACCAATGATCATGACGGGACAAATTTGAGCGAATAGTGTATATCTTATCATAGATTTCATTTCGCCCACAGCTATCGTAGGGTGACGAAAAATTCTGTATAGATGAAAGCCGCAGATTAGTTTCCAGGCAAATGTTGAAAGCCAGAAGTAATGGATAACTATGGCAAAGAAACGACAGGTATCGCGGGGGACATCTGCCGCGGCCATCGATATGTATAACAGCTGAGCCATAAAGAGGTTGAACCAGAGGGCCATGTTAGTTTGACCAGGCAATGTACGAAGACGGGACACTAAACAGTAAATCAGCAAAGTAATTGCCAACCCAAGGAGTGAAAAACTCGTACAAACAATTGTGATTATTATCTCAGTAGCATCGAACGATTCTTGATGTTCCAGCGTAGATTGCACATTTCCCATATTGGTTAAACTAATGTCAACGCATATACGAACATTTGAACCAATCTTCCGATACTGGCCCGGAGATAACTGTTTTTCGCTGCCAGATTGGTTGACATACAAAAGCAAATCGTCATGCATCCGAAATTCTGAAGCGTTTAATTCAATATGTTCACACTGCATCAGTTCGTCGACGCGAATGTACGCTGAAACGTTTTCTTTGTAAATTGCTGGTACTTCGGCCTGGGCAGGTTTGATGTAGGTAAATGTGGCTTCAATGTAGGTTTTATTCGTCATATCAACATACGTCGTTGTTTTCCCCGAAGATGATAAATAAACTTGCTGATTATACGTCATCCAGGCTCCAGTAAACAAGTCCGATGCGGCGTCGCGACCACTGGGGTAAAAATATCCACGATTGACTAAATCCACCATTGACCTTTCGACTAGGAATCTCGGGACGTTGTTGTGAACCACAAATGCTAACTGGACGGTTATGTTTTTAATGTACAACGTGTTTCTGCCAAAACTAGGTTCCACTTGATAAAACAAATATTGAATCATAATATTATACCAAGCGGACGAAAATGTGGCATCCATATTAGCAATTAGGTAATATCTAAGTGACATTGAAATCGCATCTATTCCTCCTCTGATCACTGCAAATTGCTTGTTCTTCGGCTTTAATGAATAATTCAAGATGTATCCCACTCCTTTTGCCGAATCGAACATGTTGTGACAGGTGTGATTCTCCACAAATTTTCCGATGGGACAAAACAGTTTCCGACATGAATTCTGAAAAAATAACAACAATAGCAAAATCAATTCTTTGTGAACAATTCTGAAAATTTAATTGTAAATATGACGTTGATATATATCCTCCAATCTAAAACTTTGTGGTAAAACTTTGAGTATTCCCGAATTATTCGAATTAACGATCAGAATCCACGAGGGATTCGTTCGCAATTTTTCTTTGCATCAAAAGTATTATTATAATTTGACGATGGGAACATTACACTGTCTGGCAGACATCACTGTGGAATCATTAGAAACTGTTGACATTTTACTCTGAGGAAGGAAACTAACAAATGTGTTTATATAATTGGTGCTAACTGTCATAAATGACGCGGACATTCTTTTATGGACAACGAATGGATATTGGATTGGAGCGATATACAATAGGTGGGAAAAATTGACGACGTCTGGCGACTAAAAAGCCACCATATGACTCTGCAGGAAAGAATTCTTCGACACCCAACATTCAGACCCGAGAATATGGAGGAATCTCGGGTGTAGCCTTAGTATCTCAGCCGCGTTTTCATTGCAGGGGTTCATGTGGAGACTATGAAGTATCCACACGGCCTCTAACACCGGTTTAATCGGACGTCTGATATAACGCTTGCTATATAATAATAACGTGTTAGAAAAAAAGGCCCATACCAATATCTACTTCTGTCTCACGTTCTACATTCTTCTTGTGCTTCTAAATACAGCATGCTATATTCGTATAGTGTATTTTCGTGATATATTTCTTTTCAGACTGTGCTAATAACATTGTCTGATCTTTCAACTATGGAGGCAGAAATTGTTAATGGCCGACAGCTGGCTACCGAATATCATATCTGGCACTTCTATTCTGATAATTTTTCACTTATTTTAAGGCAGTCTGCTGGTGATGTTGGGCTTTGGCGGCCATTTTCTATGTTTTTCTCAATAGATTATCTCTTTTTCCTAGGTTAAGAGATAGGGATTTCCTTTAAAATTCTTCTACTTGAGAATTATGTGCAGTATCATCCAGCAAATTTGATAGACATTGTGATTATCTTCAAATAGTTAGACTATAAGAAAAAGTTAAAAACCATTTATATGACTTTTTCATGAACACGCTTCAAAACCAGGACTATTTCCTCCGCTTTCTGGGCTATCAAATGGAGCATGGCTCAGACCACTCAACATTGTCCAAATCTATAAAATGCACACAAACCTATAATTTATTCTTTGTTTTTCCTCATATTATACAATTATGAATGCAACAATACACATTTTTCAAAAAGTTAATTACTTTGATTCGCCACCAGATGACATCCTTAACGAAAGTGTACGTTTCAGTGGTAAAACATAGAAGGCAGGTCTTACTGATTTAATCGACCTGTGTAGCAATGCGTTTTGTCCATGTGACGAAATGTGTGCACGCAGTGCCAACTAGGTTTGTCACACCTTTCGATACCTTAGTTAACTAATACAGGAGGACGGTAACTCCGAAAATATTAGCGAAAAGCATTTTGTAGATCAAAGTTTTTTATTGTCGTCGTATATTTGTTATGTCATCGTCAGGAATGGTAGTTTACAACAGGACCCATGTGTACATTTATTTATTCGGTGACAGGAATAAATATATGTCGAAAATTCACTTACAAATTGTTTTTCGCCAATATTTTCGGAGGAGTTACCCTCCACCTGTATTATACCAAGGTAATCAGTGGATCCCAACGCATTTAGTTATCTACGTACTGGAGAAACCGATTGTTATAATTTGTGGCATCTATGGCATTCGGGATAATTTTGAGCTGTTAAAAATTAATTAGCAACGTGCAAAACCGATTTACTCTCCGTGCATGCGTTTCTGACATGAAGGTAATTTGGAGCACCTATTCGTATTAGGGCGTATATTTCGTCTACATTCAATACGTTTTTTAGTGTCCCAAACATGGATTTCTCCATGTATAGATAGATGATATAGGTGTCCAATTTTTATTTCATTGATATTCAAGGGAATCTGGAACTTCAACGCATACATATGTGGATCCTGTAAAGATTATCTAACAGATATTTTGATAACCAAGGTGCTCCAGATTATATTCGAATCCATTGTCCCATCTCTAGCTGGTTCCTAAGTTATTAGTACGCAGATGACGCTGAGGTGCAAAAAAGCCTTCAATGTCTCGCATACATAGATGATTCGGGCATCTCATAGTTTATTTTGTTGCGACATTTTGCGTCGACATGTTATGTCAAAACATGTCGGTTTTGCCACATCTTTGGCATTTTGCCACAGTTACTAGAAAATGACTCGAATCAATATGAGTGTTAACCCGTGACAAAATGCAACTGATCATG
The DNA here is from genome assembly GCA_036873755.1 of Hanleya hanleyi. NCBI lineage: Eukaryota > Metazoa > Mollusca > Polyplacophora > Lepidopleurida > Hanleyidae > Hanleya > Hanleya hanleyi. The sequence goes on along the minus strand of JAVTVY010050576.1, from coordinate 52,494 downwards.
CAGTGATAATGTGTGTTGTCATATCGTGAGAAAATACGAAGCTTGTGTCAAAATGCGTTGCAACAGGCCTCTGCTGTCCGCTTGGACAATCTGCCTTCTTCATATCCCAAGATAATAGCTCAATGGATTCAACATCGTGAAAACTTACAATTCGTCGATCAAATATTTCTTTATCTGGACAGGCCAGCTTTACCGCTGACAGTTGTGGGGTTTGCGTAGCAGGATCGCCCTGTTTCGGTCGGAAATTTATCAGGACTGAAAACGGTGCCACGGGAAGTCTATTCCCCTGACCCGACAGACAAGTTTTGGTCCGGGTGAAGTTCAACCCGTTACAGAGAGCACATACAGTATTTTTATATACAACATGTCCTACTGTGACAGGCTGACTGAACAGAGCACATCCAACTTCGAAATCATCTATATCAGACCCAGCTTGCCACTCTCCCGTAACGTTACATCTCGATACCAAAGAACTTTGACACTCCTCCACAGTTTGCATATCTGGTGGAAATGCGTATATTCCACACGTTTCTTGTTTCATAACGTAATCTTGGAAATCTTCCAAGGATGCTATGCTCTTGTAGTCAACGTGATCGGTGCAGAACGAGTTCATCGTCCATACTTCATACTCCGACACACCAAAACACTCAGCACAGAATCGGTTTTGATAGTGTAGTCCTGTCGCTGTAGAATACACTGGTGTAGATTCGGTCACGTTTGAAAGGTTAGGATTTTCACACGATGACCAGATTCTCTCGTTCTTACTCAAGTTAAGATTCTTGTGGGGACAATGTGCAACCATTAGATATCTGAAAGAGTAAGGACAAATTTATTCACTCTGATCCTCAAATAGCAATTATTCTATCAGTATAAGGTAATATCGGCATTCATAATCAGCAACTGTTTCTTTTATATCTGAGTGGAATTAGTGGGACTACTTATTTTTAACGACATTCGCAACCAAACAAACGCGAATGAATATGTGGTGAAAACACAAAGTAAATAGCTTGATAAAATATAAAGGGACGGTAACACGTGATTTCCATATTATTGAAATGCAAGTGTCAAATCTATCATTTTATACGGATACGGATTTAATATTTTTGGAACACCATGATGTCTTGTTGGCATCATGGAAAACTGTTGGCCGCTTCTCTCTTGCAGGAAACTAGTCTGGTTTTATATATGATTTACTGTGTAATTTGGTGAGAACGTTATTATATGAATTCGATCTTTGGATTATGAACGCGAAAATTCTGTAATGGACTACGGTTGACTATTGAATGACGGACTAGACGCTTTTATTCAGTAGAAGTCAACGAAAACGTTAAGATTAATAATCAAATCACCTTACTCTCATTATCGGCAAAAACATCGAGCTGCTATAAAATGGGAAGATCAATATCATTAGAAGCTAGTTTCCTGCAAGAGTGGAGCGGTTTACAGGTTACTGTGGTGTCGACATATCGTCAAACTCGCCTCAAGGATTGGTATTGCAGATGGTATGCCAGAAATGGTATCATATTTATTCTGTTTTCCGTATATTGCTGGATACGGCTGGTGGCTATTATATAATGCCACTTTATATTTGCAGGTGAAAGCGAGGATAACATTATTGAACTTTTCCTGTTAAGCCCCAGTCACACTGTCAAGAATTGGGTAGGTGAATCACCGCGAACTGGAAAATCGTGTTCATTCTTGGCAATTCGTACTTGCATCTTGCGGGGTTCGTCGCAGATCGTAACCGTTCTTGCCTATTCTCGGAGGGAGTACGAAAGTTTTGAAATGTTCAAAACATTCGCCGGCCAAGTACGATTAAATGGTATACGTATGGCATTCTTGGCACCATCCTACAGCGTTCTCGCATGCATTCTCCTCCTATCGTGTATATTCGTGGGTAGTCGTAGTAGTTCTTTCCATCACAAATCAGCAAGAATGCCGTATGCATTGTACGATGATTGTTGTACGCATTCTACGCTTCTTGTACGATCATACTACGATACTGAGAAGAATTCAACACGATGTGTGGCGACAGTACTACGAAAACCCACGACAGTACTACGCATAACCGCGACAGTACTACGAATACCCACGCTGGCGCTAAGTTTCATGAAGAATAAGCTACGCTTCCTCGCGAATCTCGTACGATTTCATAGGATTGCTAGACGATCTCTCGCGAAGACTATCGTATGTTGTACATTTCACAGAAGACGGATCATATATATAGGTTCGCGTGGCCTCCTGGGGTGTCGTGTCACAGCGTAACAGGTTCGTACTGCATTCGTACTCGCATCGTACTGCATACGTGCTTATTCATAGCAGATTATCGAGCATTCGTAGTGGGTTCACGGGCTGCCGTGTTGATGCGTAGGGCGTTCTTCATTGAATCGTAATGCATGCGTACTCATTCTTGATGATTCTTGTTAAATGCTTATGGCTGTCGTACAAGGAACCTACGGCATGCGTAAGGGATTCGTAGGACAGTTTCAAAGAGGCACTCTACAGGCGAATTGACACGAATCGACAAGATTAATATACTCGTGGTCATTTGCCGGCATTCGCCACCCAACTCTTGACAGTGTGACTGGGGCTTAAGAGCTACACACAAAAACTGAATTCATATATTTGATTTCCGCAACAAGTGGGATTTAAAGATTACCACGTCACGGTGAATGCAGAACTAGACTGACAAGACCAAAACTTTCTTAACATATACACATTTATACTGACGTCACTGTAACGTCCTGAATTCCGAACGTCATTTAGCGTCTTTTTTCGAAATATTTCATTGTTTGCATACTGACAACTTTCTAACCAAGACTTTTATACTGTTGAAATATCATAATTGTATTACAAACGTCTATTCTGCCATTCACGTATTCAGCCGTCGTCCATTGAAAAATTTCTGTGTTCATAATACATAGACCCATTCCATATTCCATATAACATCATTAGCACTAAATATAAAACAAAAACAAACAACAATCATAGTATACATAAACATCGGCTAGTTTCCCGCAAGAGAGAAGCGGTCAACAGTGTTCAATGATAACAGCAACACATCACGATGTTCCGAAAATATCAAATCCGTATCGCTGCATCAGTATTCTTAATCCATATGGTATTCGTTGTAAAGTCGTCATCTAGAGAATGCTGTATCTCAGTCACTCTTTGATTGTGACTGTTTATATGAACACCATCGGGATCTTGAAGTACATGGGATCATACTGCACCTAGCCCCGCCCTAAGCGGAATCAGACAGAAGTCTCGAAATGTAACCCCATAGATCTTGCACGTTAAGCTCGTATTTTGCTATCAACATGCCATATGTATCAGCATGCCATATGTATCGCCAAATTTGAGAAACTTTGAGTGAAGGCGCTTGGTAGTATAGCCCTGTTTTATAAGTTTCTGCAATAATGATTTGTGACGTTGATTAAAATCGTCACATTTAACACAGGATCTAGCAAATGCTACTAGGCGAGATATGTATACGCCATATGCAGGTCCCACTGGAATATTGCTGTTCACAAAGGAGTAGTTTACGATGTCGTTTCATTATACCTCGATATCTAATCACATAGCTATCACATAAAACCAATATTCAACAGATTAGATTGGTCAGCTATTTAAACTAACGCTTTCAGTTAATTGATATTGACGTAAAAGTGCGTCTTTTATTTTTCTCAAAATTTAAAGCATCTGCTGTAGGCATTCTAACATTAACTTTCAAGGTTTTCCCGGTTGAAAGGACACTGGGATTTGCCTCGCAGTCATCATTTTTTCAACCTTAACTTGTAGCACATCTTCCAATGCAAATGCAAACAAATGAATACAATTAACGTATTCTATGGCAATACAGATATCAGTAATGAGGAGGGAGGGGTGTTAAATGAATTCTTTGTTCCATCTTGAATATAATCAGGTTTAAACTTATACAGCCTTGTTCATATTTAATATACGGTACCTTTTTGGAGGTTGTGACGTGGTGTTCTTAAATCCTTGGGAAACGCAACTCAACTCTGCATCCGGAGGGTGGGCAGATTTGGTTAGATACACGTCAGGGCAGCAGTCTGAAACGCAATTACTGTCACATCGGCATCTAGAACAATGTTCAATAGGACCGCCGTGCTCGTTCAGATGTTGATCACAAACTCCGACATGCCCGCAGATGTAACTGTTCCATTTGATTATACTGTCGTACAAAGAGGTTCCCCCTATAAACTCAGGTGGCGAAGGGGAATAGCTGGTATTGATAATGGACACTGTCTCACAAATTGTCGGTGGAATTGACTGGACCAGACGTCGTGTTTCATTGTTGAATGTAAGATATTCAATATCGGATCCGCTAATATTCTGTACCTCAGAGGAATCTGTAGCAACAGGCGTGAGGTTGATTGGCTGGAATGTCGATGAATCAATGCCAATGTTAGATCTGTTTGTCCAGTTGGCGTAGACTGGGTCATTCGCTTGTCCTGACTGATTCTCAGAGAAGATTAATGAAAGCAAACTCACCATTGCCGAACATGATAAAGCCCTACCTGAAGTCATATTGAATGAATAATATGCCAGACTGATATATTTGAGCTATGAAAACTAGATGTGTTCGTTAATACCAGAGTTCCACTCTCCGATGTAAATTACCCGACTTATACTCTCACTGTGACTATTCACCGGAGGCAAATCTCTGCTATCAGATTTGTGAAGTAGCGAAAAACATTGTATCGTGTTGACAACGGACTTGTCGACGCATTGATCTCATTTCTCGCTTCACTGTATCTTTTATCGCTGTTCTCTGGTGTCCCACCTAATGTATCAATAACCTATCATCATGTTCAGCTAACCGAGGGAAATAGCTTCTGAATATTTAATCAACGATACGTTTGTTGTCGAATCCCCACCAATCAATTTAATCCAATGTGTTCGTTCGGTTGGTTTATGGCGCAAGGATGGGAGAAATTCCTTTCAACCATTAACCAGCGTTTCTACTGATAAAATCTGACGTTCTAAATCAAGTTCATCATGTTTCATCTCATGCGACGGGTAAATTATATTGGTGAACTACACCTACTGCTCTTCGTGACATATGTACGTGCTATTTATCTGCTTTTAGATTTTCAAGATTCGACTGGTGAAATAAGCTCTGTACACAATTTTGTCATCGGGGTGAAACTTACGTGTGAGGGTAGTTTGGTCATTTTGAAATATACAACAAAGGTAAGCACAACCAGACCACTTTAATCTCTTCTGAACCACCGTTAATTTTGGTCAGACTTATTGGAGTGGCCTGGGCGATTTGGGGTGTACCTCAGCCTGGGGAGCTGCCACCCCCCCCCCTAAATATTTTCGCTATTCTTAAGGTTAAGAAGCTGAAACTTACCACACTATATCTTTGGGTCAAGCTCTACTGGAAAATGCAAAAACATTCAAGATGGCCGCCATCGTGACGTCACAGTAACGTCATTTACAAACATCACTTTTCTTTGGTCGATTTTTCGGTCAGGTTTTTTTATTTAAGCGTTTTCTTGGCAAAAACTGCATGATAAATTAGTGAATAATAATCCGATGCGAAATATAATATGTTTTACCCATTTTGTTCATGCAGAAAAGCAAAAATTTTGAAGAAATCTGACGTAAACGTCTACTCGGGGGTCATGCAAATCGACTCAAAATGACCCCAATATGATAAGCTACAAAGTCACGGAGTATCAGCTCTCAATGTTTTGTCGTTCCAGAGATAGGAGCAAAGAACCAACAGGGGACGAAAAGTGCCCCCCCCCCCACACCCCAACCCAGCCCAGATAAGGTTATAGGTGATGAACCTATGTCACTTTTGCAAGAAAGTCTGTCACATGTACATTCAACAGAATGCAGATGCATGCAGAAATTATGTGAAATCATGCTAGCTTAAACATATGTAGTGTAGTGTATTCCGTCTCAAACTAGGCTATAAGACAGAAAATAACTGTTACTATTTGATGAGCAACTTCGACATTTATCTCATGCGAATAGATATTTTCCTTAATTTCCGCCGCCAGAATTAAAGATACAGTAGCTCTAAAACTGAGCTTTCTGTGGTCATTGTGATCATAGATAGATGCAAATGTTGAATCTGTTATCATTAGGTGTTAGCTTGATCAACACCACTTGGGAATCCAGTGTGTGACGTCACCAGGGGACCATCTTCAAATGTCAACTAAAATAGAGATTTTTCCAGGCAAACTTGAGTTAGAAGTTGTAGCGAATAACTACAATTATAACTCAATGAAACCGTGTTATCTCGTGTACACACCTATCCTTAACTTCAGTAATTTCTGGTGGAATAGTTTGCGAATTGTCAACAAATTGTTACAAGTACTTCATCTTGGCGAAGTACAGATTTTGGGTCCAGATTGCCTCAATTGAAATATACCCTCGTAGTTTAGTTTCAGACTTCAACCTTGAGGCTTGATCTAATCAAACTTAATTACCTAGTTATTATTTGTGAATGTAATTCGGCATTTTCAAATTAACAGAAATAGGGGGAATGTCACACTCAAGTGTGTTTCACTCATATGGTGACAGTCAGTTTGATTGGTGGAGGAAGCCAGTGCACCCAGAGAGAACCACCGCCCGTCGGCAAGTAACTGACAAACTTTCACACATGAACCACCTAGACTCGAACCCGTGTCGGTTCAGCGGTGTGAGGCTAGCAGTCACCAGCGAAGCGCCTTAGACCACTCGGCCAGCCAGGGGACCCTTACCAGAAATAACACCAGGCGGGTAGCTCCTCCTACGAACATAACTGATGCATGCTGATAAGGAATGAATCAGACCATCAACGGTGGCATGGTTGTCCACCAGGTTTGCCCTCTGTACAAATCATTGCGACTGTAGTTTGTGACTGTGGTTAACACAGTGGAGAATGAAGCGCATGGTCGGCGTCGGGCCTTCTGTTGGTGGACGTTTCGTCCCCGAGGCCCGCCCCTGTACAAACCGTTTGGTCTTTGATATATGTTGGCATTGTGGGAAGTTGATGCGGGGTCGACATCGGCCTTTACAGACTAGTCTTTTGTGTTAAATGCCGTCATTTTCATCTGACGACGATACAGCTCACCAATTCCCAGTGTACGAGTTGACACAGCAACACAGCTCACCAATTACCAATATACGATTTGTCAGATCATTTCCATCATAGCTCTCTAGATTTGTATCTAATATCGCTTATGCCGATGCTAGGGGCCGTGTGGTCATGTCATCCAAGTTGCCACATGAACAAGTACAATGATAACATACCTGAGATACAACACATATCACGAACCGTTAGATTTTTGGTATGTGATTTAAAATAGGTTAACCATAAGACTATACTGTGAAGTCATGTGGCTCTGTCAGTATGTCGGCACCTCTTCCCACTTCCCTTATATGTGTTGTAATTTTTACCTGTATATGGCGAGATTCTGCTGGTGGACGTTTCGTTCCCGAGGCCCGCCCCCTGTACAGACCTTTTGGACTTTGATATATGTTGGCATTGTGGGAAGTTGATGCTGGGTCGACATCGGGCCTTACAGACTAGTCTTTTTGTGTTAAATGCCGTCATTTTCATCTGACGACGATACAGCTCACCAATCCCCAGTGTACGAGTTGTCACAGCGTCACAGCTCACCAATTACTAATATACGATTTGTCAGAGCATTTCTATCATAGCTCTCTAGATTTGTATCTAATACCGCTTATGCCGGTGCTAGGGGCCGTGTGGTCATGTCATCCAAGTTGCCACACGAACAAGTACAATATAAACGTACCTGAGATACACTACATATCACGAATCGTTAAATTTTTGGTATGTGATTTAGAATAGGTTAACCAGAAGACCATACTGTGAATTCATGTGGCTCCGTCAGTTTGTCGGCATCTCTTCCCACTTCCCTTATATGCGTTGTAATTTTTACCTGTATATGGCGAGATTCGGCTGGTGGACGTTTCGTCCTCGAGGCCCGCCCCCTGTACAGACCTTTGGTCTTTGATATATGTTGGCATTGTGGGAAGTTGATGCTGGGTCGACATGGGGCTTTACAGACTGTCTGTTGTGTTAAATGCCGTCATTTTCATCTGACGACGATACAGCTCACCAATCCCCAGTGTACGAGTTGTCACAGCGTCACAGCTCACCAATTACTAATATACGAGTTGTCAGAGCATTTTCATCATAGCTCTCTAGATTTGTATCTAATACCGCTTATGCCGGTGCTAGGGGCCGTGTGTTCATGTCATCCAAGTTGCCACATGAACAAGTACAATGATAACATACCTGAGATACAACACATATCACGAACCGTTAGATTTTTGGTATGTGATTTAAAATAGGTTAACCATAAGACTATACTGTGAAGTCATGTGGCTCTGTCAGTATGTCGGCACCTCTTCCCACTTCCCTTATATGTGTTGTAATTTTTACCTGTATATGGCGAGATTCTGCTGGTGGACGTTTCGTCCCCGAGGCCCGCCCCCTGTACAGACCTTTTGGTCTTTGATATATGTTGGCATTTGTGGGAAGTTGATGCTGGGTCGACATCGGGCCTTACAGACTAGTCTTTTTGTGTTAAATGCCGTCATTTTCATCTGACGACGATACAGCTCACCAATCCCCAGTGTACGAGTTGTCACAGTGTCACAGCTCACCAATTACTAATATACGATTTGTCAGAGCATTTCTATCATAGCTCTCTAGATTTTTATCTAATACCGCTTATGCCGGTGCTAGGGGTCGTGTGGTCATGTCATCCAAGTTGCCACATCAACAAGTACAATATAAACGTACCTGAGATACACCACATATCACGAATCGTTCAATTTTTGGTATGTGATTTAGAATAGGTTAACCAGAAGACTATACTGTGAATTCATGTGGCTCCGTCAGTTTGTCGGCATCTCTTCCCACTTCCCTTATATGCGTTGTAATTTTTACCTGTATATGGCGAGATTCGGCTGGTGGACGTTTCGTCCTCGAGGCCCGCCCCCTGTACAGACCTTTTGGTCTTTGATATATGTTGGCATTGTGGGAAGTTGATGCTGGTTCGACATGGGGCTTTACAGACTGTCTGTTGTGTTAAATGCCGTCATTTTCATCTGACGACGATACAGCTCACCAATCCCCAGTGTACGACTTGTCACAGCGACGCAGCTCACCAATTACCAATATACGATTTGTCAGAGCGTTTCTATCATAGCTCTCTAGATTTGTATCTAATACCGCTTATGCCGGTGCTAGAGGCCATGTAGACATGTCATCCAAGTTGCCACCTGAACAGGTACAATAAAAGCGTACCTGAGATACAACACATATCACGAATCTTTAGATTCTTGGTATGTGATTTAGAATAGGTTAACCAGAAGACTATACTGTGAAGTCATGTGGCTCTCTCAGTATGTCGGCACCTCTTCACACTTCCCTTATATGCGTTGTAATTAAAGACTTTGGTTCTAAATAAGAACTTACATTCTACCAATAGTTTCCCCATGTCGGCCGTTTCTCCTATCTAACGGTCATGGTTCATGACTTTCCACCAGATTGTCTGGGACACAAATCACCATAGGGATCTTTGTTTTCTTGTATTTTTTTAGATATGACGTCAGAATACTGGAACGTGGGCCATATTGAATTCGTGTAAGTACAACAGCATCTTTTCCCCTCACTTTTATATATTGCGTTTAATTTTCACTTGTATACCGTGAGATTCTGCTGGTGGACGGATCGTCCTCAATGCTTACCCTCTGTTCAAATATTTCGGGTTGTACTTGGTGACTGTGGTTAACATGTTGGGGAATGAAACAGTATAGTTCATAACTTTCCACTAGGTTACTTGAAAGGCTCTTGGGTATTTGTATTTATTACCGTTCAAGCTGCTGCTGGGGGTTCTGTAGTCATGTCAGTCAACATGTCTACATAAATATCTATAACATAAGGGTGGCTGAGATAACAATCATGAGAGGGATCATTATATTTTGGTTCTTGTGATATCTTTAGATATGCAATCAGAATAGTAGCCCTTCTTGTAATACGTCTTCTTGTCATTGGATCGATAGCCTTAACCATCACATTTATAAGTTGCGTTTAATCATGTTAATGATGTTTCCAAAAGTACGACTGGATCCCAGTCGTTAAAGAAACTGTCGATCCTGGTTCACGAATACGCGAATAGACCGACAATTTCTTCTTTTCTGGTAACGTGTCGATCAGTGTATGTTACCAATTCGAACATACCTTCTGTTTGTCTCAATGTTGTAACAGTGTACAAAAAGTGGTGTTGAATTCCCGATAAACACCGGCGAACACCTGCAGAACTGTGTTCTGTCAAACAACGTTGTTAGCTGGCGGAGTAAATATAGTGAGCGCGCGCGTAATTTATACTTTCCCACAGTTTGCAACAATGTTCACAGTGAAAATCTAGGAAGTGACGCCTCTTCGATCAACGTGGAAGGCATGCACGAACAGATTTTATCTAATTTGATAGAATTTGTAGAATTTGGTAATACATGTAAATTCGATTGTGCATGTCCGAATCCAAATAAAGACCTCGGAAGTTAGTTTCGAATTTTCGCGATAAACACTAGATGGCATTCGTCCAGCAGTTTGGACTCTTGTGCCAACTGTTGTTTATCTGGGAAAATTGAAACCACTTTCTTTTATTTTTGTAGTTAATCTTCAACGCCCCTCGCCCAGAGTATATATTGGGGGAAGTTGGCGAACTAGAAGAAGGCATTATTTCCCAAACGCGAAAACGTTCACAGTTAATAATCCCGGATACACAAGTTATGTAAAGCGTATGATGTTCCAATTAAGGTATGCCATTTTGTAGACCTTGAATACAAATTTGTATTCTGAATAATAACTTGCATTCTATTAGTAGTTTACTCGACTGGGCCGTTTCTTAATCCAACGGTCAAATACTTGTTCACTCTACATAAGAGGACTTGACAGGGCTAATACATCATCGCAATTGGATATTTGTATATATTACCGCTCAAGCCGTTTGGTCATGCCGTTAAATGTGTCCACATTAACAGTTACAACAAAAGCACAACGATTGTTTGTTGCGTTTATTCCTGCCAGAACCAAATTTTGAATCCAATTCCCAGCATTATGGTAAGGTTGAATGAGAGGAAACCGCGGGATGTTCGCTCTCTAAAGATAAAATTATGTCTGTTCACAAAGTAGTGCGTCAAAACCCAGCCGGCAGTCGTTCCTGGAAAGCACAATACCATTTTGCTTATATAGTACCAGTGACTAAAATATTAAATAAGGCTGAATTCCACCAAAAAAATGAGTTCGAAATTGTTGGTAGGGAAAATTCTGAATATAACTAAACGAAACTGTATGCTGACACTGTAGAAGCTGATGCCAATTTGGAAGTGTTCAAAGTAGCGTTACAGAGGAAGATAAGTGAAACTATGACATAATGTGAATATATATCGAATTTATGAAAGCACCGGCGTTGAATAAGGATATTTGTTAGTATTTAGTACTCCTCTGGGCCTCATCGAGGAGCATATATCAAACCACTATTCGAGTTAGGAATAGATAATCTAAAACTATCAGACATTCAGCGGAACTCTCAGGCGTAATAAATCTGATATATATAAACATGTTAATCGAGATAAAATACATAAACATTGACATTGAAATAAGAATATGAATAAATGTGTAGTGAATATATAGTCGGTAATAATGAGAATATTAAGCATTGGAAAATGAACCTGTCAATTGATATAGCCATAAGGAGGTAAAACGTGTACTGAAATGAGGCACATAATACAGTCTTCGCCTGAATGGTTCGTGTATGAGCACGCACAAATATCGGTCCTCAAACCTGCTTCGGAGCTCTGTAATACCTTCAACACGTATGTCCGATCGCTGATCTATACAAATTCCTCAAAGAAACGTCAGTGCCAATGGAGCGCACATTTCTCCTAATAAATTCAAAACGGCAACATTTTCGACTCCACAAATTTGTGGGTTCATAGCGGTCATCGTCTGCTCGTCTTCATGTTACGCTTCTGCGATGAATATCGCCGATTGATGTAACGTCATGACATGGTTATCATAGATTTTCCGTCAAACGGAAGTGTGCTCCATTTTTTATAGATGCAGCTTGCGTTCGCATTGTTTACTTAGGGTGAACCCCCTGACACAATACACGATCAACTGCCTCAAAGCCGTCTTCCACGGTGAACATCCTGGTAGAGTACACGAGCAGCTGCTTCAAAGCAGTGTTGGATGGTGATCACCATGACACAGTACACGATCAACTGTCTCAAATAAGTGTTCCATTGTGATAACACTGACACAGTACACCATCAACTGCCTCAAAACATGTTGATGGTGAACACCCTGACAGAGTACACGATCAACCGCCTCAAATAAGTGTTCCATGGTGAACACCCTGGCACAGTGGAGGATCAACTGCCTCGGTCAACTGCCTCAAAGAAGTGTCACATGATGAATACCCTGACACAGTACACGATCATCCGCCACAAAACATGTTCCGTAGTGAACATCCTGAAACAGTACACCAATAGCTTGTTTAAAGCAGTGTTCCATGGCGAACGCCCTGATACAGTACACAATCAACCGCCCAAAAACTTGTTCCTTGGGGAACACCCGTTCCATGGTGAACACCCTGATACAGTACACAATCAACCGCCCCAAAACTTGTTCCTTGGGGAACACCCGGGCACCGTGACGAACAGCTAATTCAAAACACTGTTTCATGGAAAACACCAGCTCATTTAGTACACTCTCTCAAAGATGTATTCCATTGTGAACACCTGACGCAGCACAAGATCAACCGCGCCCCAGCAGTGGTCCATGGTGAACACCTTGACAAAGTGCAAGATCTACTGACTCAAAGAAGTGTTCTATTGAGATACTAACTAATTTGATCAACAGAATTCACTTTCGTGTGCGAATCTGCACAGATTCTTTTATATTGAAACGTTTCCCAAACCTACATCACAATATATTCCTCAAACGCACCGTCGTGGATTCAGGCCGTCTCCGGGGGCTTTGTATCCCTCAACTGCGCTCCACCACTTCAGATGTGGGAGTACATAGTTATCACAATATACATTCATCGTACAGGAAGTATAACACAAGCCATCGCATCACATCTGTGCAGAAAGAATTAAAGCACACCACCAACTGCAGAATGAAACCGCTTGCCAAATATTGGCCGTGTATTGTCTTTGTGTAGCATACACGAGAAGTCACCGGTAGGGACGACGGGTTGTACTGTGCTTCTTCGATAGCCTTCCATACTTTTACTCTCTTTGTACCACTTTCTGAGATATTGAAAATTTCATTTGACATTCATTCGAAGTAATGTTTTCTAATCAGAACCAGGTCTCTCAGCCTCAAAATTTGTACCCAAAGAACACTGGTGGGAGAAGCAGGCTCATGATGTGGCCTCAAGGGGTGTTCAGCTAGAAGCAAGTGTAAGTTATCTTTTTAAACAGAACGGGACAATATTGGACGAGCAAGCCTTTTGACGAGAATACCATCTGACGCATTTACCATAGCTTTTACGCAAATAAGTGGCTATTTACTTGGAAACTGAACTTACCGAATAACATTCAATAACCACAGCGTGCCTATAAAATTTTAATTTCAAAATGATAACGACTACCACTTTATTAAGAGAAAATTCACTTTGAACTGGCGTTCCCTGGATTCTGCATAGATGGAACATAATCCTGCTCCAATGCAGGTAAGGGGCCCTCGGTGGCCGAGTGGTCTAAGGCGCCTCGCTGGTGACCGCGAGCCTCACACCGCTGAACCGGCACGGGTTCGAGCCCAGCTGGTCTATGTGTGAAAGTTTGTCAGTTACTTGCCGAAGGGCGGTGGTTCTCTCCAGGTACTCCGGCTTCCTCCACCAACCAAACTGACTGTCACCATATGAGTGAAACAAACTTGAGTGTGACATTAAGCCAAATTCCCTCCCTCCCCTCCAATGCAGGTAGATTAGGCAGCCGATCAAAGCTCAGCAAAGTAAGAAATACTTTCGAAATTCACGAATTGAGCAGTAATGTCAATATGTGTCGGCAGTTAAGTTTGACAAAATTACTGATGCAGCAACCATTTTGGAGAAGACTCACTGCGTGAAATGTTCAAGTTTCCAATTACGGAAACCCGCCGGAACCTATTGGAAACTGTGTCGCTAGTTTCCAATAGGTTTCCGGCGGGTTTCCGGAATTGGAAACTTGACCATTTCACGCAGTGACTATATCAAATCGACACTGAAAAGAAATCAGCATCCCGAATTCTCATAGGAGATAAACGAGTATGAAATAATGTAACCAAGATACATCTCAGATAAATAATCGGCTCATTGTATGACAATGGAGCGGGATATACAGATTCTTGTTAATGAAGAACGACTATCGCTTGAAATTTATATTTTCAACTCAGCAGTTTGTGCATATCAATTAATTCATTAGCTAAACCCTACGTTAAGACATGAAGTCCACTTCCAGATCTTTATTTTTGAACGAACGAATCTTACACATTATACACATTACACAGTTGATATTTTTGACGACCGCCTCTTATACATTTTACATATTACAAGGATAAGAGTGTAATTTATTTTATATATATTGTTTGTTCGTCAACACAAGTATTGTAGTGAGCTTAAATATGAAACAATGTCACAATGTAATGTCACATTACACAGTTGGTATTTTGGACAACTGTTTTTTTTTACATTTACACATTACACGGATACGAGTTGTGGAATTTATATGGATATAGAAGGACGCTTCGCATGTATCTATTTGAGTTTTTACATTTGCCCTAATCAGTTTTGGAAATTGTTTATTTTGATTCAATGTTAATTCATGGGTTGATCATATATGTAGGCTATATACATTGCAAGTATAGTATGAGTTAAGAGGCTTATCTATTAGTTGAGCGGAAGCCAGGAAATGCTGAACCCTGTATGGTATAGACCACTGCATGTAGTTGAAGTGGTCAGGGAAACACGGACCGTTAAAGATAAGCTGATAATTGGTAGCTGGTACGAGCCAGAGATTTGTCACATCAGGTCAATTGTATACTTGAATGATTTGCGCTGTATGTTAGAGAAATGCATATAAATAAATTGTCTTCCATTTAATATAATATACATGTATGCTATTTGAATCATTTTGGTTAAACATGCCAGCCTGTATCAGTGTAAGCAGAGCTCAAGTGTCATTCCGGTAGATCCCTTAATTAAATGTTTGAATTGTGAGAAACTGGAGATTAGACCAAGCCTATGTGAAGTGTTTTGTTTGCTCGACTGTATAAAACCGTGGTGTATAGTACACTAGTTTAGACTTTTAACATCTTGGTCTCCTGAGACAGTTGGCGTTTTGTCTCAGAAGTCATATAACATCTTGACTTGATATTTAGACTATACGATCTGTCTACAAGAACTTTGATTGTGACCTACTGCTGGTTATTGTTTCAATTGCGTATACTTGTATTATTGGAACTTGGAGGATTGAATAAAATCAATCTCGGCTTCATCATCGAGTTTTCTTGCGTCATCTTTCCATCTAGAGCAACACTAGATCTTACCTACGACAGTCGTTTTTATGGTTATGAGAAAAGTGAACCATTGAGTGACGACGCTAGCCGAAACAACAAAAGAAGAAAATTCATTAAAATTTCTCAGAGTGTAATTTATTGTATATAATACCTTTATTTCGTAGTATAAGTTGAATAGCCTTTTGTTTGTCTGCCATGGAGAGAACAAGTATGGGCATTAAATCAATTAATTCCTCTATACTATTATCCCTCTTTTATTGCCAGTCTAGGGTATATTTGTACAGAGTTCAAAATAATAATAGCCATGTGCGGGCAAGAAACTAAGTTTTCATACAATTCTGCCATTGTTACTTTATAAGTTGTTTTAATCTAATTTGTTCTCTGTAATTATCATGTTTGTTATGTTATTGTTTTATTGTTATATCTTGTGTATCAATGTATTAGTTCCGTTTTGTTGTTTTTTTGCATATGTATATTATTGGTCACCATGACCACCGTAACAAAGAAAAATCTCACGAGATATGGTTCAAAAAGGAGGAATGGCTCAGATCGTTACCCTCACAGAACACCCAGCCAGAGGACTCCGCAAAATAACCGGACGTCAACGAACCGAACCGTAGAGTCTGAAGTACCACATTAAAGCACACGGGAAGTTGACACCTATGTTCCCCTTCGAAACAGACTGGAAAATCGCAGACCAAGTGGGGCTGCTCCCGAGAACCATACACGGCGAAATGGTAGACTTTCCTCAGTTCGACGGGGGGTATGCGATGAAACAACAATGAAGCTACATATTATCGACGTTCAGAAACCAACAATCGGAGAGAACGTTCTACACAGGAGAACGGTAATGAACATTATCGACAATCCGATATACATGCAAATGTATCCCGGAGTAAAACAGACAATCATTTCTTAGATCAACGCAAGCCCCGATATCGGGGACGATTCAGACAGAACAATGCAAATTACCCAAGGTAATTAATTTATCTTCCTATATTCTCACAGAAGAAGAAATCAGTATTCTTATGTTACGTCTGAAGTTCACGCCAACTCCATCAAAAAATCATTATGAGCTGGATAAAGATATTCGGGAGTTTAACAGAAATCTCAGACTACGCGAATGTTTTCTTTTTTTTGATACGCGAATGTTTTAAAACATAATCTGGACCTCAAACGGCGAAAAGCACTCCATAACTTACAAACAATACCAATATCCTTCTTAAGGAAGCCAACAAAGGACGTGCTGTGGTTATAATGGATTCGGATTAATATCGGGACAAAATCAGTTTAATGTTTCTTGAGTAAACGCTTACAGTCAGCTATCGGATAACAATGATAAAAACAAATATTCTCCAAACTACACAATTTAGCTATAAAGTGTGAGGATGTGAGTGAAAATGCAAGTAAATGTCATGTCTGCAAACATGTAGTTAAATGTTCCAGTAAAATAAAATTGGGTCTCTTAGCGTTCTATATCGACACCAACAAAACAAAGCTATAGTTCTACAGATAACCCTCTTGACCTGCATCCCACCTCTTCTGCAGAGAGAGTCGGAGCGAAGGGAGTGACCTCCTCTTCCTGGGCCACGAATGTGGTCTGCCGTTGTATTCTGAACTACTCTCTCCGTATCTTCACTGTTAAATGTCCTCGTCAAAATTTTCCCAGTTGAGAATCGGTCCTCCATTCTCGCTGGGGATATACCGCGTTCAGGAGAAGATTCTGCTTTGGGCTAATATCATCTTGTCACGACTTTTGTTCTCTTCAGCGCCCTATTCTCAAAATAGTATCCCCTGACGATTTTTGGTCTTGTATGAAGATACTGGGTATTTCTTTCCTACTATGTCTGTCATGTCAATATCGCCAGATTTCACGTCTGTTTTCAGCCTCTCATGCAGAAAGTTAGTTATGCCCCACACTGTAATGGCAATGGCTGTGTTTATTACCCTTGTTCATTAAGGTTCAGATCTGTGTCCTTCACTCTGTCATCTAGGTTTCTTTCCGACAGCAGCCACATTGTTTCGAAGGTTTCTTCCATAAAAACTTTCTTCCCTTAGCACAAACACCAGCCCCTCAAGAAAGTGCTGGTTATTTTGTTCTTCATATTCTCCGGCGCACTCCCTACATATTTAGTCAAAAGGATATCTTAGTGAAGTTAGTTACGTTTTAGACACCATTTCCACCCACCGTCATTTCTCCGCTGCGCACAAAAGATCGAGCTATGTTATGGCATTGTTATCAAGTCGCTATCACGGTTCTAACGTGATGATATTGTTGTCAGCGGGTGACTACCGGGATACAGTTGCCCTTTCGTGTCGCCTGTACTGTACTGATAGGTTGACTTTTTGTAATCTCTTGGAACGGTGCTGATTAAGGTAGAGTCCGATGCTTTAGACATAGTTACTAAACATTGCAAAAAGGGGAAAAATAATTTCACATGAAAGAATTAAACTATATTTGCATTGTTGGAAAACTAGGCAAACTTTATTATGTAATGGCAGTCATATTAATTTAACAGAAATATCCTGGAGAAAAGAGAACATTGTAACAAATATGTTCTTTCACTGAAAAAAATAATTATCTGGTGAGCCTCATCTTTTGCTTGTGTTTTAGATGAAGTAGAGTGATGTACGTGAAAATCTAAAAATTAACCAAAAAAATCCATCATTTATGTGTTAATCGCAGGGTGACGCACATTTTCTTGGACATTCATATCATAAATTGATATGGTGACTGATTTGTATTTCGCTTTTGTATATAACAGTACTTCTAATGCACATAAAAGATGCAATGAAACGTTTTGTGGGAAATATAGATATCAAGGAGTTTAATCATCAACTTTTACGAGGTTTTTTTTTCACAAAGTTATCATTATCATTTCCCCACACGGCCTTTCGCGCTAATTAAGTCATATTGCGCTGTTATCGCCGACCTATTTCGCCAACATCGCGGTACATTAACGTTTGATTGGCTCATTGATGTTATATGTGGTATATCCATAGTTTGATGGAGCGATCTTTGAAGCGTTTGGACATCCGCGGAAGACCATGAATCGATCTTGACACAATTTTGCCAAAGGTTTGTCCTAATCTCAAATAAGAAAACGCACTTCTTTGTAGATATGTGCAATATTTTAAAATGAACTACCTACCAAAGGCTGATAATTTATTGATGTGGGACGGCTTATGGAAAGCCTAGTGTCCTGGAATATTAGGACAGTGTGAATTGATGGTGTAAATTGAAGAACAGCTACAAAGTTTCATTGTGTACATAATGTATACGTGTAACCGAATATGCACCAATTCCTCCCTAACAGGTCAAATATGGGAGCTTCGAAACACTTAACATTCCGTCAGTCGATTGAGTCGCAGAGGGAATGATCTCGTCCGGTGACTACACTTTCATCCCTCCCAGCGCTGGTTGTAACGTTGGTTGAAAACTCAGGAATAAACCTGTATATGGACATATTCTTGAGACCGAAACTCACGAAAACGAAAAAGCCAAGGGATGCATTGAAGACAGTAAAAATATACCACATTGCCGGCACGTTTGTTCCAATAGCGATGAAACCAAAGATCCATGTGAATCCCAGAAGAAATGACACCTTGACGAAAACAACGCTCTGCTTCACATCTGATTTGGACGTGTTTTTGTGTAGTTCGGGTCTGTTGCGAAGGGAATGTATGAATGTAGCAAAAAAGAAGATGTTAGTCAAAACCACCAAACCGACGGGAAACGCAAATGCCAGTCCTATGTCTATTGCCCCAGTTAGGAAGCATAACCTTCGCTCAGGACCGATAACTCTGCCGGCATAGCCGAATTCTGACTGACCAGAAGTATAGTACCGGACCATGATGTGAACACCAATAATCAAGGTCGGACAAAACTGAGCGAATATTGTATATCCTATCATAGATTTAACTTCATCCATAGCCATCAAAGGGTTACGGAATTTCCGATACAGATG
This sequence comes from Hanleya hanleyi, assembly GCA_036873755.1. NCBI lineage: Eukaryota > Metazoa > Mollusca > Polyplacophora > Lepidopleurida > Hanleyidae > Hanleya > Hanleya hanleyi. Next base: position 32,958 of record JAVTVY010050576.1, on the reverse strand, counting down.
AAAGCCGCAGATCAGCTTCCATGCAAATGTTGAAAGCCAGAAGTAATGGATAACTATGGCAAAAAACTGGCATAGTTTAAGAGGAACATCCGCCGCGGCCAACGATACATACAACAGCTGTGCCATGAATAGGTTGGCCCAGAGGGCCATGTTAGTCTGACCAGGTAATGAACGAAGACGGGACAGTAACAAATAAATCGTCAGGGTAACTAACAACCCACATAGTGAGAAACTCGTACATGTAATGGTGATTATTATCTCTGTACGATCGAACGCTTCTTGCTGTGGTTCCATGGCAGATTGTACATGTTCGTCAACAGTTGAACTCGTAAAGTCAGCACAAATACGAACATGCGAACCAATCTTCCTATAATGACCGGCAGATATCTGTTTTTCGCTGTTCAATTGACTGACATAAAAGATCCGATTGTCTTGTATCCGAAACTCTGAAGCGTTCAATTCAATCTGTTCGCAGTGCATCATATCGTCCATTTGAATATATGCTGAAGTGTTCTCTTTGTAAATCGTTGGCAGGTCTTTATTAAAGCGTGGTACATGGGTAAATGTAGCCTCTACTAAGGTTCCATTCTCTAACTTACTATAACTCTCTCTAGTCGCATATGCTAAGTAAGATTGCGCGTTATTCGGCATCCAGATCGCAGTAAACATTTCCCAGGCGGCGCCACCCTCGCTGTGATAAGAATAACCGCGATTGACTAAATCTGTCATTGACCTTTCAACTTGGTATCTCGAAACATCGTTGCCAACTAGGAATGCTATCTGGACGGTTATATTGTAAATGTGCAATGTATCTCTGCCAAACGTTTCCACGACACGGAATAAATATATATTGATAATATTATACCAGGCCCATTTAAAGGTGGAATCCATATTATTGCGTACGTAATTGTAAAAAGACGTTGAAATATCCTGTATTTTGTCTCTGATCACTACAAATTGCTTGTTCTTGGGTTTCAGTGAATACTTCATGATGTATCCAACTCCTTTAGCCGAGTCGAACATGTTGTGGCAGGTGTGATTCTTTACATATTTTCCGACGGGACAAAACAGCTTCCGACATGAATTCTGGAAAATAAAAATAATGACGGAATAAGTTTGATGTTCACGATTATAGTACAATGGTCTTAAGAGTCCATGTCCAAATGAAATCCCGTCCTTACAATCAACGCGCTTCTTAAAACAGTCAAACTCATTTTGGACTAAATATATTTCTCAGTGGTAACTACTGAACTCCAGGTACATCGCCTTCCCTTACTGACATCATCATTGACCACTTCAATATTTCAAGGTCATAGCCCATGGACGTTCACCAGCAGTTTAAATCCGATCGTCGGCTCCGACCTTCAGTAGCCAGTCATAGTTCTTGAAGAAGCCATCCGTCCCTAATCCAAATATCTTATGAAAACTGATAATATAAGAGCAGAAATCAGCGCAGATGTAAAATATAAAAATATATGAGCAAAGGCCCGTATACAAGAGAGAACATGGTAATACTTGACAATGATGCCGGACATAGATCATGGATGGTGTATCTGTTGTCTGTATATCAGCATCAATGTCCAGTATTCGTTAATACAAATCAACGGCCTTCTCCATGGTAGATACTTCACGTAGGAAGCTATTGTTCGAGTCTTTGTGTAACTGAAAAGGCTCAAGTCTAGACACATTGTTGTCCCCAGACTTAGCTATTGTATGCATTGTCTTATGATACTTACATGGAGTATTTTTCTCAGAGTATAACATATCTCAGTTACGCGTTGATATCGACTGTTCATATATAAATATCATAAATTTATTGTACTTTGATCCTTCCTATGTGCCATATTTTATCGTCATATAGGAAAATTATACAGTTTCCTGTATAGCCCTGTCGAACCAAAGTCTGTAGTAATGTTCTGCAGAGTTGAAGGAAAGACTACAAGAATGTCCTATAGAGTTGAACCGACGTCTGTAATACTGTTCTGGTGAGTTGAACCAAAGTCTGCAATAATCTTCTGCTGAGTAGAAACAAGTCTACAATAGTGCTCTGCAAAGTCTACAATAGTATTCTGCAGGATTGAATGAAATCAGCACATGTTTCACAGTGTCAAGTAAATGCCTCTAGGCGGGATATGTATAGTCGTATGCAGGTCTTTGTGGAGGGGGCGGGTACTTTCTAGCATATGACATTGACGATGCTAAACGTATAACTCAACCTGTGATATAGAGCAGAGCATTCTGCCATGGTGCACAAAGGAATTTCCGTGTCAATAATCGAAAGATAAATTCCAAATATGCTTTAAACGGAAATTTAAAAAGTACAAGACGATTTGCTGCAAGAAAGTTTTAAACGATATTTTAAACGATGACTGCAAGACATCATAATGTTCTTTACAACAAATCACTGACCACAATTCCTTATCCGAATGGATTTCAATTAAGACTTTTTTTTTCATTTTTATAGTGATATAGGTCAACTCATGGTTTTCAATTTGAACTATCGGTTGTTTCCTTCCAGTCGTGTTTCCTTCAATGGCAGTAGTAATGGGTGTCATTATATCGATTTTTCTTCCTATCCGTGGTGAGCTGAATGTTTTGCACCACAAGAATTTGACTTCGACCCAGGTAATCCAGGGTCACGAAACACGGTCAGTAGGTTCCCGCAGTTGTTACGGGTAGAATATCGTGGTTCTAAGAACAACTGCGACCAAACCAGAGATGACGCCATAAAAACCAGAAATTTCGTGAACGGTAAGACTAGAGTTTTAGAACCTTCACTTATAATGGATACATCAAAACAGAAGCGTTAATCGGCATGTATCGATGACGTCATAATGATGTCACCAAACCTGAAGTATGCCTATATCTTGGCAACTGTAATAGTTAGAGTGAAACCTTCACTTATGGATAAACCGATGGAGTGCCAATAGTAAGCATATGCGTGCTTTTGGAACTTCCCAATGACGACATCATGACGTCATCGAGCCGGAAGTATATTCAAATATATTTCAACATGATAGTACGAACATGCCGTACTACATGAATACACTAAATTGGAGCGTTATGCAAGAGGTGGGAAAAACCAGATAGAAAAAAGTAAACTCAAAATGTAATACAAACATTATCTCCCACAATGTACTTACAGTATTTTTGATATGTGACTCATCCCTATCTACACTATTCCTTAACATATATAAATTTCTAATATATCATTTCGTCTGTTCGTCTGAAACTGTTCCTGCTCAATCATCCCTCCCTCCATTCATCACTCCCTCCAATCATTCCTTCATTCCTTCCCCTCCCTCTCTCCCACCCTTCTTTCATCCAATCATTCCTCCCTCCCTTGGAGATTCGTCTAATCATTCTTCCCTCTCCCTGTTGATTCATGCAGTTATTCTTCCCAGCCCCTGGATATTCATACAATCTCCAGGTTTCCTCCCAGCTATGCTCCATATCTCGTTTCATATAACCATTTCCTCCCTGCATTTATCCAATTATTGTCCTCCGCCACGAAGTGGTGGGAGGACTTGGAAATGCTAGCCGTCCGTCCGTCCTTCCGTCCGTCCTTCTGTCCGTCCGTCCGTCCGTGCGTCCCACATCTTGTGAACGCGATATCTTGAGAACAATTCGACCAATCGACTTCAAACTTGAGAAGGTGCTTCACATCAGTTAGACGGCCATTGGTATTGATTTTCACTGAGGTACATAATCCAAGATGACCGCCATCGACCATATTGGATTCTGTCCGTCCCACATCTTGTGAACGCGATATCTCAAGTACAATTCGACCAATCGACTTCAAACTTGAGAAGGTGCTTCACATCAGTTAGACGGCCATTGGTATTGATTTTCACTGAAGTACGTAATCAAAGATGGCCGCCATCGACCATATTGGATTCTGTTCGTCCCACATCTTGTGAACGCGATATCTCAAGAACAATTCCACCAATCAACTTCAAGCTTGGGAAGGTTCTTCACATCAGTCAGACGGCCATTGGTATTGATTTTCACTGAGGTACGTAATCCAAGATGGCTGTCATTGACCATATTGGATTCCATCCGTCCCAGATATTGTGAACGCGATATCTCGAGAACAATTCAACCAATCGACTTCAAACTTGGGAAGGTTCTTCACATCAGTTAGACGGCCATTGGTATTGATTTTGACTGAGGTACGTAATCCAAGATGGCTGCCATTGACCATATTGGATTCTGTCCATCCCACATCTTGTGAACGCGATATCTCGACAACAGTTTGACCAATCCACTTCAAACTTGAGAATGTGCTTCGCATCAGTTAAACGACCATTGGTTTTGATTTTCACTGAGATACGTAATCCAAGATGGCTGCCATGGACCATATTGGATTCACTCCGTTCCACAGCTTGTTAACACGATATCTCAAAAACAAATCAACCAATCGACTTCAAACTTGAGAACGTTTTTCACATCAGTTAGACGGCCATTGGCATTGGTTTTCACTGAGGTACATAATCCAAGATGGCTGCCATTGACCATATTGGATTCTGTCCATCCCACATCTTGTGAACGCGATATCTCGAGAACAGTTCGACCAATCGACTTCAAACTTGAGAATGTGCTTCACATCAATTAGACGGCCATTGGTATTGATTTTCACTGAGGTACATAATCCAAGATGGCTGCCATTGACGATATTGGATTCCATCCGTCTCGGATCTTGTGAACGTGATATCTCGACAACAATTTGACCAATCAACTTCAAACTCGAGACGGTGCTTCACATCAGTTAGACAGCGATTGGTATTGATTTTCATTGAGGTAGTATCTAATCCAAGATGGCTGCCATTGACCATCTTGGATTTCACTCACCCATATTGTACCCATCTGTGTTGTGAACGCGATATATTGATCTATTCCACTCATCGATTTATAAACCTCACCATCCACAAATCCATATACAACTACAGACTTACATTCCAGTGTTATACTACCCATTACTGCTTCCCAAACCTCCTCAAATTGTCTCAACAATTCCAGATGAACGTCTCTTTCCACATACACATATCAACTTTCCAAGTTATATTTAAGGAGATATTGGAAGCGTATATGCTGTATGCTCTCAAACAGGCTACTTGGCGGAGGACCTGCTACCTACTCAGCTTGTTTTCACTTCATTCATACAATCATTTCTTCCTAGCTACACCACTCTCTCCGTCTAATCATTCTTCCCTCCCTCCCAACATTCATCCAATCAATCCCCCCCTGTACTAATCTCGTATACATGCATGTCTGAGGTAGACATAACCCAAATGTGTTCGAAACGTCATGATATATTGTGCGTATCGTATTTTATATTGAACTGTTATGGATATGTGCGTGTGGATATGCATATGTGGATACCTGGATGTGGATATGTGGATATCTGGCTGTGAAGATGTGAAAATGGATATGTGTATATATGCATGTGGGGATGTGGATGTGGATACGCATATGAATACACGAGAAGAAATAATGAGCGAATTTGGAAGTGAGTGCATGAGTGAAGAGCAGATGTATAGACGATTAGGGGATCACGGTAAGGATTCAGCCATGCAAATACAACCCCATGTACAGTTGCGTTCACATGCTGAGTTTGCAGTCGTGTATTTCATTTTGCACTGTGTGCAAATTTACAATTTACACCGGTGTGTGTACATGGGCTTACAATGCATCTGTCCTTCGTCACTATGTCCGCCGCCGCCGCTGCAATTCCATTAGAGTGTCGAATAGTGAGGGGTGATTGTATCAGTTTAGGAAGGTTTGTTTGGATGCATGCTGGACAGGAGGAAGGAATGATTGGATGAACTGAGGGATAAAATGATTGAATGAATGAATGGATGGAGATAGGGATGATTGGGCGTGAATAGTACAACACTGAATGCTCTGATTCAAATATATATAGGAATAATGGTGAACGATTCAGATGTGGAGAGTATCCTTCTTATCCTTAGAGTCGCCTTCTTAGTTGACTTCGTCATTATATTCCTACTGCTGCAGTTTCGAACATGAGTTCTTTTCAAGGAATGATATTACAATGGCATACATTCAATATTTAAGCATTCTTATGTTTGGCGTTGCTCGACAACGGTTACTGTACACATATATAACAAGTTATAATAAATCATTGCTAGTGTCGAGTGTTTGACAAAGCGGTATTAAAACACAATGCAAATGTGATAGATCCTTATATGTATATGTTGTCGCCAGACATATCCTTTAACCTGTTTTTCTTTTCATCTGTGAATTGTTTAAAGACCTTCATACATCGTTTTTACCATGATTTCTTTATAAGTAATTTTTTATCTAACGATCCTTGTTCTTGGGTCATCAAATGCCATTGTTCGCGGTGTCGGTTACGATGAAGAAGTCGACACGCGATTCTATATTTATATATCTTTATATTTTTTTACTTATTGTATAATTCTATATTGTATTGTTATTTTTACTTGTTATAGGGAGGTTGCGTCCTATAGGTGTTGCACCTGTGCGACCTGCCCAGGCATCATGTCGAAGTCAATAAATAAAAATAAATAAATAGATGAATGTTATACTTACGATATGAAAATCCAGCAGTTCTGTGTCTTTACAAACCAGTTTCGTCTCTGACACTTGCACCTGATTCGTAACGGTACCGTCATCTTCCGCTCGAAAGTTCAACAGGACTGAAAACGGTACCACGTTATCTGTTGGATAGAATTCTAGACATGTTCCTTCCCGGAATAGGATCACTCCGTTACATAAAGCACATGCAGTATTCTTATAGACGACATCTCCAACACCGACGGGTTGAGTGAAGAGGGCACAACCAACCTCGATATCGTCTTCATAGGTCGTTGACTGCCATTTTCCCGTCACGTTACAGCTGGTCACCATGGCACTTGTAAGATGACACTCTCTCACAGTGTCTTCATCTGGCGGATATGCGTATATTCCGCACGTTCCAAGCTTCATCACATAATCTTGGAAATCTTCTAAGGATGTCATGATGTTGTAGTCAACGTAGTCAGTGCAGAATGAATTCATCGTCCACGGTTCATACTCTGACACTCCCCAGCACTCAGCACAAAATCGGTTTTGGTAGTGCAGGTCTGTCATTGGAGAATACACGGGTGTAAATTCAGTCAAATTTCTGCGATTAGGGTTTTCACACAAAAGCCATATTTTCTCTTCCAAATCGAGTTGCTGGTGAGGGCACTGTCCAATCATCAAAAATCTGAGAGCAAAGGGACAAAGCATTAAGATCCATAGTTATTTCAAAATATTTATGCTTATACCAGTAAAACTGCTATATTTGCTCTGAAATCCACTAGCCCATTTCACAACTATAAGTGTTTGTCCATGGTAATTGCGTTCGTTCTAACAAGATTCAAAACAATTAGACGCAACGTAAAAAGGTTATGTAAATCGATGTCGGCGTACTGATAAGAGACAAATATACTCAGTGCATATTTCTATAAATATTGCAAGAACAATAAGTGATCACTGTAATGACTTGTATCCCAGCCACGCTTTCATTGTTATTGTTCATGTGGACATCTTGGATGACATGACCCCACGACCTCTAGCACCGGCAAGACATACGCGATTGACATGAACACGATTTAGAGGTACACATTATTGTTGCAGACAATTCGGAAAAATGTCGTTTTTCTTATACTTCGATACATGTAAGTGGTAGCGGATAAAGGAAAAATTATGCTATGCAAGCGTCCTTCTATATTCAGCCGTCGTCCACATCCATAATCTAAAGATCTAATTCAAAGCATCAAACGGCATTAATTAGCACCAAATAAAAAAATACACTCATAGTATGCATAAACGTATGCTAGTTTCCTGCAAGGGAGAAGCGTTCAACAGTTTTCAATATTGCCGGCAAAACTTCTTGTTTTCCGAACATATCAAATCCGTATCGCTGATCAGTATACTTAATCCATATGATTTTCGGTGTGAATTCTTTATCTCGAGAATGATGTATCTCAGTCCCGCTTTCATTGTGCCTGATGATGTGTGCACCATGATAATCTTGAAATACCTGGCTTCATACGCCCTCTAGCTTCGGGTTAAGCGGAATTAGACACAAGTTACCAACGTACCCGCCATAGATCTTGCACGCTACGCTCGGATTTTGATATCCTTATGCGATATCTGTCGCCAAATTTGGTGTCAACAGATTTATTTTTGAATGTTTTGGGATTTGATATGACCTACTTTAATGATCAATGACACTCTTCAATATATGAGGTTAGATAGGAATTCCATGACAAATGTCTGCATTTTCGTGTGTATAAACCCACACATATTACAATGTCATTTTCTACAAAATGCCACAATACTTTTCTGGGACATTGTTATTTAGGAAATTTCAATCAAATGAGGCATCACCAGGCTTGTTTCAAGACACGAGAATGCTAACATTGCCAGCCATGTTCAAAGCGACAAATCTTTATCCTGTATCCAAGTAAGTTGGACAGCTGTTCTTTTTAGTAGATGCTTATATAGAAATGGTTCCACGTGAAAATCAAGAACAGCTGGAAGCATACCGAAACCAATATCAAATTTGTCTTTCATTCGCGGTACTGTTGGTGGAGCTAGATGATCTAAATGTAATATAGGAAATGCACATAAACATTTGAATACAAATAACAGATTTGCCTAACCAAAATATGAACCTGGCTTACAGACTATTACAGGCTAGCATTCAGACCCGAGAATACGGTGGATTCTCGGACGTAGCCTTAGTATCCCAGCCACGGTTTTATTGCAGCTGTTCATGTGAAGGCTATAAAGTATCTACACGGCCCCGAGCACCGGTTTAAGCGGAATTAGATAGGCTAGCCTGGGAGCTGTGGTGACAGATCAGCTGCAACAACTCATCTGATGTTAATGGACGAGCATCATGGACGTCTGATGGAGTAAACGCCTGAACATGAGGTAACCTGCCTAGAAAAACTAACCTGTAATGTCCGAAGCTCTACATCAACATTCAATTAAAATAGCCAACTTGCATTACCAACTTGCATTACCAACTTAAGAGTTTTTACTCGAATATATCTGAATAAATCCTACGTATTCTACGATATACCAGATCAGTTCATCTTGAGAGAATATAAACGGCTCGGAAATTCGGAATGGCAACTGATTCACTGATATACCATCTTTTATATAATCAGATTTGAAATACCTCTTTGGGGGTTGCGACGTGGCGTCTTTAAACCCTTGTGAAACACAGGTGAACTCGACGTCAGGAGGGCCGACACGGTTCTTTAGATACACGTCAGGGCAGCAGTCTGAAAATCTTAAACAATCATAGTCGCATCGACATTCGTAGCAGTATGCAATAGCACAGCCGTGTTCACTCAAACGTCGGTCACATACACCGCGACTCCCGCAGATGTAATTGTTCAGTTTCATAACACTGCTGATTGAAGCGGCTCCCCCAATAAAGACAGGTGGAACAGGTGACCGAGGCCCAGTACTTTTATGTACAATTGCCTGGGACTCGGAAATTGCAGGCATAGCTACCCCAATAACGTCAGTTTGCAGAGGGATATGACTGGGCTTGAAAACGGGCCGAAGCGCAGTAACTTTTGGCACAAATCTTTGGGGCTTAGTACTTGTACGCACAACACTAATTGTATGCACAACATGTTGGGGCCCAGTAGTTGTAAGCACAGAACTCCAGTTCAGCGGCGAAGTAGATATATTGGGCGGAATTGAATCATTGCTGGTTGCCGGACCTTCCGTATTTGTGTCTGTGCCATTCTGCCTCAGAGATGAATCTGAGTGCACCACATCGCGAGGGTTTGGCTGCAATGACGTTGGATAACTGCTGTCGTTAGTCGGTTTCGTCAAATTCGCGAGGACTGTGTTTTCTGCTTGCATTAACCCCTTAAAACAGATTGATAAATACAAGATCGCCATAATCATAGTTGGGCAAGCTCTAGCAAACGCCATTCTGCATATGCACAATATTCCAGGCAGATCTGAGTTGGGGCACAAGTTATATACCTGACTTCTCGTAGACAGATTGATTTTTGCAATAAGTATCGGTTTTATAGTGTCGTTGGCACCATTCACCCGAGTCTCTATTTGCTGACTGGACTGGCTGTCCAGAATTTATTTGTCCACGCGAATATCTTCCTCTTTCTGGCACTTTATGTCCGTTTGTTTTTATTCAAAATATCAATTTTTGATATTCTATCATCAAGATGAGTTTCCCGAGGGAACTAGTTAGCCAGCAATACGTTTGTTGAAGAATGTGTTCTACTTTACCTTTTTATCTATCTCATCATATTAATTTACGGAAGTGAAAGGCCAGAGGGTTATCACCGATACGGCAGTTATGATCTTTGATAAGTGTCGCTGGTGTATTTGCACTTATATCCCATGGAATACATGTATGTTTCTCTACAAAGGCTCTTCATAACTTAACATCGGACAATCTGCATGTTTCTGTTTCAAAAGTGCTTCTTAGTTAACAGCGAGCGATATACAGTCTCGATAATCATGCATATGGATGGTGTATCGTTCAAATTGGGTATTGTTTCTGCCTTTTGCATTGGTCGACAATGTACCTGCACTAAAAGTCAAACAGTGAAACAGTACATTTATTCCTTATTCTGGATGCAAAATCATGGTAGGTCAAAGCGAGTGAAAAATTTTTTACGTCTAAAGTAACAATAGTAACTTTTCCAATTTAACGCTGTTTGCGACCATTACCTGCATTACCTATCTTCACTTGTTGGCTTGAAATGCCATGATATGCTTGATGGCATATTATTGTATCTATAGTGGGAGATTGTTCCGTTTTTTGCAAAATAGCAAATTCCATTAATTGAATGGGATGAACATCATTGAGAACCAGAACTCGATACATTGCCTATCACATGTCCTCCGTGGACTTAAAATATTATCTTATAATCTCATCCTATAATGGACCTAGAATGACGCCTTCTGGTTCAGGCATAACGGATTTAAAAGAAATCCAGCATTGGAGCGATATGCAAAAGGTGAGAAAAATTGTCTGGCGACTAAAAAGCAACCCTGTGACTCTACAGGAAACACCCCTCGGCATCTAGCATTCAGACACGCGAATACGATAGATTCTCGAACGTTGTCTTAGTATCTCAGCCGCGCTTTTATTGCAGCTGTTCATGTGGAGACTATGAAGTAGCTACACGATCCCTAGCACCGGCTTAACCGACATGTCACTCTAAAATACATGTCCTTTATTTATCTCATATGCTTAATATATGTTTTCTACCCAAACCCAACTGAAATACCGAAACTGATGCTAGCCTGTATGAATTTCTGAAAAGTACCCTCGCGGCGCTTTATTCGGACATGAGCTTCGATTATCCATAGTTGAATCAGCTGACCATCTTGGCAAATTATTTCGTTTGTTCGAATCTAACTTTAATATCAACAACATCATGTACTTGCCATCCGTGAGATAACATCTCTGTGGATCCCAGGCAATACATCACTGGCAACGAAGTTATGGGCTGTGGTACCTTCTGTGTATTTGTATCTCTGGCGTTCACACGTCACTATCGTCATGCCCTCTCCCACGAAGAATAATGTTCGTATATGATTTGATATCGCTTGGTTAATTAAACGCAACATGAAAAGGGAGGTTTGAGTGGTATTAGGTACAAATGTTCCAGAGCGATGATGTAATAGATTATCAAGTCATCTGTTGAAAAATGATGAACTATTATAGAGTACAAGTTCATATTCAGACCAGTCAATGGGGAATCTGGGTTCCTACGACTCTTCTCATTTACCAACAGACTACAGCAAGAAGTGAGTAGTTCTAAATTGTAGATTTTCGTACTCGACCGGCGATATAATCGTGTCGTATGCTTGAAGACATTTATGGCGAAGTGAGAAGTAGCGCTTGGTGAAAGTCATGAATAATATCAATTCAATTTGCCACGAATGTCATTGCTTCTAAGATGATAATGGGCATCAAGCCTTGGTTTTGTTTTCTCCGAATTATACCATTACCAGTCATATGTTAATATTACCTATGACATATTTGGGGTTAGCCCCTACCATTTAGGGCCAGTGATACAACTTCATGACGGATGACGGTTGTTCCTGAACTTCTTGCCAACTCCCTGAGTATTTATCTTGAACGTACGTGAATATTCGAAGGATTGTCAGTTATGGTGAATTGTCGATGTCAATCGACCTATGAAATGCGAACAGGGCACTATATCCAGTCATGCCAATCCATGCACAATTCCGGGAACGGAAGGTCATAAATTCGATTTTCCTAAACATACAGGCCTCCTTGAATTTAAAAACATGTTTGCGGGCGGTCACATTGTGGGCAGTGGTTGTTCTTATACATGCTGTGTTTTTACCTCTTTATCACTTGTTCGATAATGGTACGTGTGCCACAAGGTTATTCAATCCAGAATTATGATATTGTCGTACAACTATTCTTCCAAAACCGGTTTAGAGTGATAAGGTAAACGCTCAATGAGACAACAAGTGAGAAATGACTACATTGTAGTCAAAACTTGCGGCAGTGGCAATAATACAGTGAAAGACATATCAGCGGAGGTAGTGGTAGTTGTAGAAAAAAGCACTATCTGCCAGTGTTTTCATGCCAAGGGAAGTAATTTTCAACTTCTAACCCACAATTGTAGGAATTGGATAATAGATCTAATACCATGTATATATATATTCACTTTCCCGGTTCCGTCTATACTGAATTGACAGACGAAGTCACAAATCGCTTTGGCAATGTCTTGGTACAAGTATCGTGTATGCTAAGTTTTAAAACATTCGGTACAGCCGTTGATTTTTGCAATTCAAAAAGGCTTTGAAATATTTGGAAATCCAAACAAAAAATTTCAAGGATTTAGTAATAGCGCGAAAATCTACGCTCTTCAGTCTCCCTTCTCGCTTACTTTGCTGAGCAAAATGGAAAATTTATATTTCCTTCAAGTTTATTTTCAATGAATTTAGTATCAGGTTTATCACTTTGATCTGTGAAACTATGGAATGGGGATGAAGGCTTTAACGAACTGTCCAAGAGGAATAATGACACCTTCCACTGTTCAAATTGAGGCTTGTAACTGTCTTGATATTCGATTAGAATAATTAAGTTTCTCCATTTACGGGTGTTATCATCTGCAAACTAAATACCTTAACACTCAATACCAGTCAATACCAAGACATGGTTTGCTCCTTCTATATAAAAGATTAACTACTTCATTCTTAGGAAATATCATCTCATCTGACACGTTCGGCCAAGCCTTTTCGAAGATTGCTAATTTTATTAATTTCTTTTAAATAAATTAAATCCTACAAATAAGAAACATTTCTAGTCAGTATCTATGGATGTCTCCCTATACTCAATTCGCGAATATGTTTGTCACTAAGTCATACCGAAGATGATTTAAAATTGACCAAATTGTCGTTTCGTTTAATTAAACATCTTTATTCGGCGAAAGTTGGTGAGTGGTTCCCTTACTTCTGAAACGTAATTGTTGCGTTTGATTTTATGATGCATGATCTATAATTTGATACCAAGTATTATTCATTGCTAATCATAATGACAATGAGTTACTTGTCTACTTCTTCACCAATTTGTGAATTATCTAGATTAGGTAGTGAACTTATTTTTCTACTTTCTGAGACTGTCGCCTATGACTGTATGCAAGTTAGCTGAACCACTGACAAGGTTGCGGCTCATCTTCCTGGGTAATTCAAGGATCTTAAAGTGTAGATACATGTACATACTGTTCGGTGAAAATTGTAATACCTGAAGACAAGGACTGATGTGTCGATCGTCAGTATTAAGCGACTGAAGTTTTCTATGCCTTGACGTAAGAGAATTGAAGTCTGAACGGAAATCAACGAAACAATAATTCATTCCACCGAATACAGTTGCAAATGAATTCAAATGTTGTCATGTGAGATCGGAGGTTGAAAGGAAAAGTGTGGCAGAGATCACATTCTCTTAGGGCATGCGTATTTCAAAAAGTCACAAGAACAAGAAGAAAAAGACCAAGAACAACAACGCGAGCCTCCCGTAGACCTGCGTGTCGCAGTTAAAAACACGCGATTACATGCTGTGATATGTACCATTTGGGATAAGATCAAGAGACTTGGCAGAATGGGATCTGGTTTCAAATGTGTTTTTATCATCTTGATTTTGATCAAATTTCAGAAATATCCCAAGAGAATAGAAACCGAGAAGCCTTTTAAGTTTGAAGGATCAAAGGTCCAGCTTACCTGGTTTAAAATCGGGAGACCACGTTGTTGTGAGTGAATGCACGCGTTGGATACCAAGATGGAGGTAAAACAATTCAACGGTCAAGGTCACTGACTGCCAACAAATCATAGAAACAAGAAAACCGTTGGGATATCACACAATAACAATCGTGAGGAACCGGGGAATTTGGCTTGATTTTCGATGGACTGACCACGCAAACCTTTGTGACTTATATTAGCGAATCAAAACCCCCGAATTTCTGCCTGTGATCGAGCTTTTTTTCTAGCCCGACCCAGCACAGAAGCTCACAGCGATGGCACTCATACGAGCAATCACACAACGCAGTATGCTACAGGTTCATATTGGTGACAACGATCGTTCTAAATATGCCCGGTTTACATTTCCGAGCCTATGACTGCGACTACTCAAAGTATATCATTTTCGAGAGACAAGAGATGCCCAAGTCTTCGTCAAAAGGGTTGGATCATCAAGAAAGTTTGCACACTTGGACACATAACGACATCTCTGGCGAATTACAATAATTATAAAAAAAGTCATGAATCTAAGAAAAATATGACAACAGATTCAATTTTTCAAGTCTATTTACAAGCTTTCGGAGAATTACCTCCTCCATCCTCATGCAGAATGGCAAATTCACATACTACAATTGACAGCAGCTTTTATACAATAAACTTGAGAGCGCATTTCTGTCAACAAGTATATATATAGACATTGACATTATGAATACAATTAACCTTGGTACAAATGTTTGGAATAGATCAATGGCACAGCTTATGTATATACAATGTCATTGTGATTGTATGAAACATGTAGAAAAACCAGATCAGTAGCTCAGCTTACGTTTATCAACACAGCTTGATCCAAGGATTTTTGCATTTCAATGAGCTTTCGTAACTCTTTTGGTGTTCCAACTCTGTCAAATCACTCGTCTACGCAAATTGTCTCTGGACCAAGCGGTAATGGTTATCTTTTCGGACTGGTTAACTACCTGTGCGCACATTGCGATTGTGAACTGTTCCTCTTTGAGATGAATTTTCGCGTCGAATGTCACTTATTGGCGTCAAACACCGTTTTATGCTGATTGATAGACAATTAATAGTCCATTATTGCGGATATGATCTTGTTCTGTTGGAGGCATAACTTTCAATTGTTTCTGGCTAATGTGATAAATATCTCTGATTTCAGTTTTGACAGTTCTATTTTGGCTCCAAATAATGTCTGGCTTTAAAAATAACCTGTGTTCAGCTGAATGTCTTGCAGAAGATCTTTCAACGTAACAGAAGTTGCTGCCGAGCACAAAGTCGATGAAGGTAAGCAAGGAAGCCTGTCACAGCCTATCCGCTTCACCTATGACATCTCGTATGGGCTAGACAAGGACAATATCAGAAAGACAGTCAGTGGATCGAGATCGCGGTTCGTGTTCCGAATGTCGCACGATGATGGTGAGGTGACGAATCCATGGATAGTCTGAACTTTCCCCGCAATAGAATGCAACCACGGTGCGTTTTAGGAGCAAAACATAATATTGTAGGTTCACCAAGACATGTATTCACCTCATCATAATAAAGCACCTGCTGTTATCTTCAGCAGCCATCCTCCAAAATCTTCGCAGTAGGTTGTGTTGTGCGTCAAGGTGATGCTAAAGGTCGTGTGGTCATGATTTGACTTCTTGTCAGTGATGCGTTTATATGTTTATATGTTTATATATTGCGCCTGATTAAGTGGTGTTCACTCCATGTCCTCCATGCGAATAAAGCTACTATAGTGAAAAGATTGGACAATATCCAGCTTTTGGGACTGGAAAAGCTCGTAACAACCCTGTCGTGACGTTTATGCCAAATGATGACATTCAACGCAGAGACGCAATGTGGATCGAGCGACCGATGAGTTCAGATTCGTTTAGTTATCCCGGGAGTTATGCTGAGAGGGCAGTATGAAGTATCGCTGAAAGTGCGGTATCTGCATGCGAGGCGAATGAACAGATGAATGTACGAATGTGGAAAATGGAAACTATCAGTCTAAAATCTCTCTCTCGGTGACACAAATGCATGTTGTCTAACAATTGCCAGATGTTTTCCGCAACATTGTCATATCCAGACATGTGACAGTTTTCCCACACACCCAATTCAGTCATCGCGAACAAACTAATCTCTTCACTGGGACGGCCGGGCAATGTAAGCAAAATGAAAGCAGCGTCAACGTATTTAAATTCAGTTTTAGCCAAATTTCTCATACATTTAACTTTCCTGGTTGGCCTGTTTAAACCTCGCAAGAACATTATATGAGCTCTCATCTTCAATCTCATTTGACGGTATTTCTTTGTTGCTCACGCCAGTTTCAGGCTGGGTGATATTCTCTGTGTTGGCCACTGACCCGTATAAGTGGCCATATCCATCGTCTTCACTGACGACTTCTGTAGGTTTCCCCTTCCTCAGGTGATCGTATACATCTGCATGATGCAGAGTTTCCGATAATTCCACTTCCTGTTGGATTTCACCAATGACAACTGTATCATCTTCACTTAGATTTTGAGTTTCGATGATTTTATTTCTCTGTTGTTTTTTTCTTTCGGGGATGTATTTATTTGAATACAAATCTTCATTTGTGTTCTGCGCCTTCTTCGCGGTAACCTTTGGCTTTGGTGGCGGTTTTGGTTTCGTGTGGTCTGCTTCACTTTGTCCGACATTAGCGGGCGTTGGAACAGAATCATTTACTGGTTCTTTTATGATTTTCTTGATTTTGTGGTTTGAATATAATAGGTCTTCTATTCCCCCTTCGGATATTGTAAGTGCTGGAACGCTAAAACTGGACTCTGTTGGTTGAAGTTCATCCTCGTTCAGTACAGGTATTCCTTCCACGTCAACGTTAACATACTCGTGGTTGCTGGTATGAGATGTTGAGTTGAGATTTTGAAGAGAAGCTTTTTCACGTTTTTGCCTACAAATGAAGTGAAATATTTTCTTTTAGGTTCCAAGCGAATATAGTTACTGAATGTTATATGGTTCTAGCCTAGACATCTGTCTGATCTGCCTAGCTCGTATTTTATTGCTTCATTATTTCGTATTTTATTGCTTCGTTCTCACGTCCAGTTCAGACTCCTCAATCACACGTGTTTACCTGTCTATACAGCTGATCGTTTAACCACAGCTGATCAAAATATATCTCAGCATACAAATATTTTAAAATGCTGAATAATTATTCCTCTTTAAATAATACCTTCGCTTCAGAGCGATGAAACCTAGTCCACTGACCAACGCAACGAGCACAACCCCAGCTGCAGAACCCGCACCTATATATATCATCACTGAAATCAATACAACATACGTTATGTGTTATTTAAACAATATTAGCCAATATCACCACAGACGCCGTAATAAAATAATATTTCCGCGGTATTTTGTTTCAATTTGCAATGTCCATGTTTCAAAGATTGTGTGGCATTATAAACTCGCCAACCATTTCACAATATTATTTTTGTATGCAATACAAATACTCATTTTACTAGCGAGGAACGCGAAATTAAATGCACAGAAAGTATTATGTTATACAGTGGATGGAATTATAAGTTGTATATCTTAGTAACACCTGTTGTCATAAGACCATGTAGTCTACACATGTAATGATTCATTCTCACTCTAATTCGTTATCCGTTTTCCCCCTCAGCACCTCATAATGAGAATTTGTTTTCTCCCTTGGTACCTCAATCTGAAGTGCCGAAGGAGTATTTCCTGTGAAGTGATATGGTGGCTTTTTGTCGATTGACGACGTCTGGCGTCTAAAAAAGCCACCATACCTCACCAAATTAATGCATATGAAATCGCTGATAAACTCGCACTGCCACTGAGAAGAACATATATACGCATTCCGAATGGTTCAAACATTCATCTCAAAGCATCTAGATTCCATTCTCGAAACAAGTGGAGTTATTTTGAAGGAGTCGAGATGGCCTTAGTGTCCCGAGAGAAAACCGGGACAACAATCGATAGATAATAAAGATGGACCCCCGGGACGACGTATTTATCGGTAATACTCGATTATCGATAAGCCGTCTCCATTGGTTGGACGTAACTCCTTAATATGTATATCCCTTCATGTTCAGCACAGAAATATTGTACATATTTCCTAAGAAAACTTTATCCATGCCTTTTCTGATACCACATACGTATAAGTTACCTATCATGAAAAATATAAACCAGAATCAGATCAGATATCAGTTAAAATTTACTACTTTACTATTCAAGGAAAATTGTCTGCAAACGATTTACCTCGTTTTTCATCTTTATCTGCAGTTGACGCAGCTGTAAACAGAAAACCTTTGAAATTCAACTGTCCACATTAAAATGAAATTTTCATTATTTCACTTTATATGAAATATTGGCATTATTCGAAGATGTTCCGAGTAACTGCATGGCGTAAATATCATGATTGCTAATTCTTTAGTGGGAAACCCCAAGAGAGAATAAAGATTATCATTTTATTTCTGAGAAACAGTCATTTTGACGAATATTGTACTTCAGTCATTTTATAGTTTGAGATGCAATAGTTTCGTATGAATGGTTAGTGGGATTCCCATGAACAATGCATGAATGGGGATTTCCTCGGCTGAGAATACTTCTAAATTCAGGCATTTCTTTTCTTCTCGGATTATAGTATACACATGTAAAGAGTACAAAGCAATGTTTAATTGTTAATAAAATGATGTAAGATTGTAAAATAGTTAATCTTCGATTTGGGAAATATAGATATCTATATACTTTACAGTAGGGTTAGCGTGTTACACGAACATGCCGCCATCTTGCAAAATATCAACACATCATTGAACCCATTTCTGAGTTGTTTGTTGATAGTTCATGTAAACATCTCCCAATACAAATACCCTGTTGTTGAATTCAAGCTGGGAAACCCATTTTAGCGTGCCTAACGTCGTTACTTGACCATAAATGGCTTTTTTGTCGTTGTTGTTTTTTTAATAAACTATTTTTTCCACAAGAATAAATTATTTCACATCCTTTCATAATGTGCAATGAAAACGGATGTCATAACAAGGGCTTCTATGTATTTCTAAGAAAATACACCGATCTATTTACCCTTCCCTCCTATATCTCAATTTATCACACATAACTGAATGCATTTTTTATTATATCAACTTTTTTTTTAACTATTTATTACCAATAAATATAAAAATAAGTATTAAGACAATCATTGCCGGTTAATTCACTGTGTCGCCAAACCCTTGAACTGATCTTAAGTCATTTATCAACATTTACAATTTATTGTGAAAGTTCAGCATACCACGTAACGCGGACAGTCTGCATGACGTCTCTGTTGAACTTATTAGTATCACAGCTAAAATTGGACTATAAGGAGAGTGTTTGAGAACCCAAGAATAACGCGGACAATCTGCATGACGTCTCTGTTAAACTTATCTTGTTGAGATAGTACAGGCGGGTAAGATACCACCGTTGCCCTTTGTCATTAATGACAATCGGTGTGATAATGGTATATTATGAACGTTTCATTCCTAACAATCGTTGCCGATTTTTGATGAAAATGTAGCCTACGATCAGCGCTGGAGGAATTCTGCTGTAATCTACTGGACCTATGTGCTCTCATCAGATGGTTGGAGCAACTTCGCAGATCAGAAGGCTTGTGGGTTCGATTTCTGCTGAAGACTACATTATTATTTCTCTCAAAAAATATTTCCATATGTATAACAGTATCAGCCAGGTAATATATAAGCTTGACAGACGACAAGATGCGTAGTCCGATAAAACTTAGTTGCCAAATGAAGAAAGGAACAAGCAGAAATCTGATATAAAAACCTGAACATGCGAGGCCATTCCCGGTAAAGCCATCTTTACAGGAACAGGTGTGGTTTCCATGTATATTTCGACAAAAAGCATTAACGTGGCATGAATTCCTTCCATCAGCGTCACACTCGTCAATATCTATAAAATACATAATGTCATATTTCTCAAAGCTAATAATTTTCAAAGTTTTTCATGTTGAATGAAGTGGGAAAGATAGCCTCTTATTGGAATCACAGCTAAAATTGGACTATAAGGAAGGAGTCTGAGAATTCAAAAATATCGCGGACAGTCTGCATGACGTCTCTGTTGAACTTATCTTGTTGAAATGGTCCATGCGAGCAAGATACCGCAGTTGCCCTTTGTCATTAATGACAATCGGTGTGATAATGGTAAATTATGAACGTTTTATTCCGAACAATCGTTGCCGGCTTTTGATAAAAATATAGCCTGCGCTGGAGGAATTCTACTGTAATCTACAGGAGTATTACCTATGTGCCCCCATCAGATGGTTACTGCAACACCGCAGATCAGAGGGCTTGTGGATTTGATTTCCGCCGAAGCCTACATTATTATTTCTCTCCAAAAGCATTTCCATATGTATAACAGTATCAGGCAAGTAATATATAAGTTTGACAGACGACAAGACGCGCAGTCCGATAAACTTAGTTGCCAAATGAAGAAAGGAAGAAGCAGAAATCTGATATACAAACCTGAACATGTGAGGCCGTTCCCGGAAAAGCCATCTTTACAGGAACATGTGTGGTTCCCATGTGTATTTTGACAAAAAGCATCAACGTGGCATGAATTCCCTCCATCAGTGTCACACTCGTCAATATCTATAAAAACAAAATGTCATATTTCTCAAAGGTAATATTTCCAATTGTCTGACTTTCAGACATTTTCAAAGTTTTCATGTTGAACGAAGGGAGGAAGATAGCCTCTTATTAGTACCACAGCTAAAGCTGGACTATAAGGAGATAGTTTGAGAACCCAAGAATAACGCGGACAACCGGCATGACGTCTCTGCTGAAGTTATCTTGTTGAAATGGTCCATGCGTGCAAGATACCGCAGTTTCCCTTTGTCAATAATGACAATCGATGTGATAACGGTAAATTATGAACGTTTCATTCCGAACCATCGTTGCCGATTTTTGAAGAAAATATAGACTACGATCGGCGTTGGAAGAATTCAGCTGTAATCTACGGGACCTATGTGCTCTCATCAGATGGTTGGAGCAACTTCGCAGATCAGAAGGCTTGTGGGTTCGATTTCTGCTGAAGACTACATTATTATTTCTCTCAAAAAATATATCCATATGTATAACAGTATCAACCAGGTAATATATAAGTTTGACAGACGACAAGACGCGCAGTCCGATAAACTTAGTTGCCAAATGAAGAAAGGAACAAGCAGAAATCTGATATAAAAACCTGAACATGCGAGGCCGTTCCCGGAAAAGCCATCTTTACAGGAACATGTGTGATTCCCGGGTGTATTTTGACAAAAAGCATCAACGTGGCATGAATTCTCTCCACCTGTGTCACACTCGTCAATATCTATAAAAACATAATGTCATATTTCTCAAAGGTAATATTTCCAATTCTCTGACTTTCAGATATTTTCAAAGTTTTTTTATGTTGAACGAAGGGAGGGAGATAGCCTCTTATTAGTATTACAGCTAAAATTGGACTATGAGGAGAAAGCTTGTGAACCCAAGAATCAAAGTATTCGTCATAGTGATACATTCCAGGTCTAGATACTGTTTTCATTCCATTGGAGAATTATATACACGATTGCATCATTTATTCGATGTTCTCTCTAACGTTGTGATTGTTAGATTCTACTGGTATAATCAGCCATTGCTTTCTAGCATCCGAATCACGTGATTTCAAAAAGAAAACAATCGGCAAATAATAGTACATTCTTTCGTATATATAATTACCTGTACATATGGTACCGTTGCCAATGAATCCTTGTTTACACGTACAGCTGTAGTTTCCAGGTAGATTTTGACAGGTGGCAATAGGATGGCAAGCACTTTGATTCGGTTTGTCGCACTCGTCAACATCTAAAAATATTGACATCCAGATTTTCTTATGAGAAAACAACAAAAACATCACAATATTTGCTTCTCACTCAGAGTAACAATTGATGATACTACCATTTATTCTTTCCTCAGATCCACGAGAACACATGCTCCCCTAAATCCGAAGTGAGCTTTGTTTCATCTCTCATTGAATACATTGACATGTTTCATGAACTTAACTGCTTAACGCTTCCTACTTTCGTATTAATTTAAATGTTTCAAATTTAAATAAATGCGAGTGTATTAAGCGTTGCCGCCTTGAAATTGCTGATGCTGTTTTGGTTAGAACGGATGAAAATGAATACCATATAATCCAGTGATAGATTGTTCCTCACTTCCAAGGAAAATAATTATCAGTTTATACATAACTTTTATCGATAATATTGTGTTTTTTCATATACCCCAGTGAGAAGATTGACTGCAGAAGTCCCACGTCCTTATGTTATAACACATTGGAGCATGGGAAGGACGAATTACACAACCCTAAACTGGAGGGAAGTGACGATCGGTGCGATTCTGTTCAAACAGAAGGGCTAATAAATTAATGGGTCTGGAGACAGAAAATAAATGCGTTCGAAAAGAAATACATTTCAGTGAATTGCAAAACGGAAAATGGAAAAGTGATGTAGCGATGAATAAGCTTTTGGGTATCGTATTCTTTAGTTTGACAGTCAATATCTGCTAGTGGATGCCAATATTCCAATATTAAATTAATAAACAAATACTTTTCTTAGCCATATGAATTTACAAATCAAATGATAATGCGCGAGTATATATACCTGTACAGTTGAAACCATCACCAAAGTATCCAGAATTACAGGTACAGGTGTATCCTCCTGGTATATTCATACATTCAGCATTGGTGTCACACCGCTCTTCATCTTCACATTCATCAACAGCTTTAAAAAGGATTGTTAAATGGAAGTACAAGATTATTAAATCAATACTGTCTTTGAACCACGGCAATGGATTACTGAAGCATTTCAACAGCATGAAAATTTATGACTCCAGGCTGCTATAGCCAAATATATACTGGCACTCGTTTGAATGGAGGCCATTGTGCACTTTGCTAAACAAAAAATCCGATCATTAGATTTTAACACTGAAGCACCACTAGAATCCCTTGGGGGTAATGAAATAACTGACTTACCTTGTGAAATACCCAAATCCCATATTTTTTTCAGAATTTTTTTTTAATCCGTTAAACCAAAAATCTTATAATTCCCATGGAGGGGACACGACACAGACAACGACGGTATCCTCTCTCCCCCTCTCACAATATCTCCCCTTACTTACAAATATTTAAAATCTTACGTTTATTAAAATATCAAAAGTTAATGTCTGCCGGAACGTGACTTTTTTAAAATATTGACAAAGAGAACATGCATAAATGGTTTTAAATATGTCCTCCATGGTGTTACATGGTGAAAAGTAACATGACTCTGATGTTATTGTCAGTCATGCCGTACGATTCAAGGCGATCCACTGACGAAAATAAAACCTGAACAGAAATCCACAGTCAAACATCCCCGTCCCACTGTCATAATGTATGGTCCATCCGGTTTCGCGATACACCAAAAATGTACCAGCCAGAAACATTTGCTTGGATTCTATATGAAGAAGAGAAAATCTGAATCAAGAAATGTTAACATCTCCTCCATCTTAATACAGGGGCTTTTCAAAAAAATATACTCACCCCCTGTTGAATAGTCCGGAATTACCTCTGAAAGTTTGTATGTTTAGATCAAAATACATAGAACTTTATATTTCCATCAACACTTTATCTTGAATTCCACTTCATTAAGCACCGAAATGAATTGAACAGAATTTCAACTAAACTGTTTGTGGCAAATAAAAACGCCCTCAGCTGAAGGGAGGGGGCGGGGTATCGCGAAACTGGGTAGACCAGTCTGGTCTTTTTTCTGACGTTTATGTTACTTGACTAGGTCTTACACCAATTACTTACTAACATATCTATACTCTCGCAACTCGAACAACCTTTGTACATGCAAATTCCATTGCGAACCAGTTGATTCACAAGAAACTATATCTCGAGGGTGCCGACAGATCCATTGTGTAGGTCAGATTACAAGCGTCTAGCCCGTCATTCATAATTCAGCCGTCGTCCATTAAAGAATATCCGCGTCCATAATCCAAAGACCTATTTCATATTCCATATAACAGTATTAGCACCGAATTCAAAAGGACAATCAGAGTATACATAAACATAGGCTAGTTTCCTGCAAGAGAGAAGCAGATATCCTCTGCTTCGGGCTTTAGGGGGCTGAAATACTGCCAGATATTTGACAGTTGTGTAATAGAAAAGGGTGTGCTGTTGGATGTATTCTGCTTGGATACAGTAAAATCATATATCAAAATGTTACTCATCCCATTAAAAATGCCAAAATATCTTGAAACTACCAGCAGAGGTTCACGAAGAAAAACACGCACAAAGCTGAAATCACTAAACGATCCTATATTGTCTCTGCAACAATAAAGCCTATGTTAGAGAAGAAAAATGCCTCAAAAAGTATATTTTAAAGATGTTTCATCATTTACTATGTCAGTATAATTGGCAATGGCAATGACAATTCATGTCAGCCAATTGGAAGGACAGTCCAAAGCTGTGTACAGTTATCCAAGACCAGAGTCACTCAGGTAAACCCTTGTCACGAAGCTGCATAGGCATTCGGCATTTAACACGGCACATCGTCCCTTACTCGCTAGGACAGTGAATTGTATTAAAAATAGGCTTGTTTTCCAGAACGCCGAAACGGCTTATTCAGACGTGTACTTATAGGGTCTATTGTTATCTCATAAAAGGAACTGCAGGGACTACTGCTTTCGCCGAACTTCGATATTAAGGACTTCGTGTTCATAAAACTGACAAACTTATCGTATTCCAGTCCAGCGCCCATTCTTCGCGTACAGCAGTTCACTATGGAACAACTAAATTGGCATATTGTTGATAAATGCGAAATCTTGTATCATTGATTATTTAAATTCTCAGGATCCGTGTCACAGTTTACATTAGAGCCGAACACAGTTTTTGTGACAGCTGTAATTAAACAAATAATATTTTCATGATAAGTATGCTTGTTTCAATATATGTCAATTTTAGCCAAGCATTCCATGGAGAAAGTATGAAATTGAAGCGATATGCAGGAGGTGGGGAAAATTGACGACGTCTGGCGACGAAAGAGCAACCAAATGACTACAGAAAAAGTTCCCTCGGCACCTCGCAATCGGAACCAAGAATACGGTGGGTTCACGAATGTAGCCTTAGTATCTCAGACGCGCTTTTATTGCAGATGTTCATGTGAAGACTATAAAGTATCAAACACGGTCCCTTGCACCGGCTTAAGCGGAATTAGATACGCTAGCTCGGGAGCTGTGATAACAGATCAGCTCAAAGAAATAACTCATCTGGTGTTACTGGATGAGCATCGAGGACGTCTAATGGAGAAAACGTCTCAACATGGGGTAAGCCTGATAAATGCAAGATTACACAGAAAAACTAACCTGTAATGCCCGACGTCGCACGGCTTAAATTTCCCACCAAAACAATAAACCTACATATATTTGTCGGATGACATGTACAGAGGACGGGCCTCGTAGACTAACAGTAAAATTTTATAAATAGGGTTGTAAGTATCGTTATACAGGTGGCATTCAAACAGTAAACCACAGCCGTAATATTTAAGAGAAGTAACCAACCTTAAGAGAAGTAACCAATCAAGAGTGCCATTTCTTGGCGCTTCTTTTGAATTTTAAGGTATACAGCGGAAATCTATTTGCCGAACTGTCCTTTTTGGACGGTGAGCTGTGTTGCTTTGAAATCTTATACTTGTCAAACGTCAAGGAGTTTGTGCAGTCGGAAAATATTCTGGGTGCTGTGTCCCATTCATTCACATCCTGTCCTGTGTGTTCTTGATCTGAACTGAAGCTGCATAGTCAGTTGTCTATTGACCCACATTTGTGGTTTGCTTCACATGGCACGCTAAAATCACACATTTCCAGACAGAGACAATTAGCGATAAAGAAATCCTTTTGATGCATATATTTCCCAAAACCATTTCCATATCTAACATGTCTTTCTTGTTGCAGAGAGAGAGAGAGAGAGAATTAAGGTTTAATGTCGCATTCAGCAATATTTCAGCTTCTTGTTGCAGAGATATAGGTTGCAGAGTGTTTTGATTCTTTTAGTTTTGCACAGACGCGAGTGTTACTTGAACTCCTCTGTCTCATGTCGTTGTCTGAATGGCATCTTTATCACAAGATACATTGCAAGATACCTCAAATCTGTGCGTCATAGGGCCTTTGGGTTATAACAGTGGGCATGCCTTTATTACTAACTGAACGTTAGGTAAAATCACACCAAAATGCAGACTCAACCATGTCAATACAATAAAACCCACTTCGGCCTACTTGTAGCGAATGTTTCGTGCCACAGGTAATACGGGAAGATCAATAAAACGGTTTATCGTTATTTTCTTTACCATAGCGCCGTGGATAACGGTCAAAATGCTGCCTTATCCAAACACAATTTGAAACATTTCAAACATGTCCTGAAGGCTGTGGGTCGTATTGTGCGTCAATGGATGTTTACTCTATATGCCCCATGCAATAATTACTGTGATTATGAAGATCTGAAAATGTCCCGCTTCTGAAGATGAAAAACCATGATTTGACGTATTACGTCAGCGTTGACATTCGACGCAGTAAAGCAGTATGCAAATTAGTGTATATGCAACAATTCAATAGCGCGGCGCAGGCCGCGAACGCCATCATGTAGGTCATCAATGCGTGATGCGCCGTGTCCATTACCGCAACATTGCGAGCTTTTACTATTTTTTATTTTTTTATTTTTTACTATTTTTCAGCGTGACTGAGATACATCATTCTTTAGATGACGACTTTACAACGAATATTATAGATTAAGACTACTGATCAGCGATACGGATTTGATATTTTTGGAACATCATGATGTCTTGCCGGCATCATTGAAAACTGTTGACCGCTTCTCTCTTGCAGGAAACAAGCCTATGTTTATGTATACTATGATTGTCTTTTTGAATTTGATGTTAATACTGTTATATGGAATACGGAATAGGTCTTTGGATTATGGACGCGGATAATCTCAAATGGACGAGGGCTGAACCATGAATGACGGACCAGACGCTTGTAATATTAACCGTCTGTGTATGCCTGGATTCGAGGAACCTTAGTGCAGGTTTCTCGGCCGAGTCTCTAATAGTTCGAAATGCACTAAGACCTTTTTCAATCCAAATGACAGATATATTTCTGACCGCAAAGCAAGGTCACAACATCAAACCTTGTAACATTGCGCTTGATGATTGTTTAGCACCGAATGCTACATGTCACAATTTCAAGATTTCTATATGTGAACACCGTGGATGTCTCACGTGTTCCACTCTTTAATACCTCAGCGTCATTTAGTTCCGCGTTAACTGGTAACTCATATTCTGTAAACTCGTATGTTGATCTTAGTTGTCCTACTACAAACTGTATTTATTTAGTTTCCTGTAAGAAGTGTGGTCAACAGTATGTTGGCAAAACCACCCAAAGACTCCATCTTAGGGTGAATGGTCACAGGAAATCCGTTAGGAAAAAGCAATTGCTTATAGGTAAGCATCTTTCTAGACCCGACCATGGCTGGGACAACTTTAGTATTCAGATCATAGACGTCGTCTATCCATCTACCAAGGATTCCCCCTTTGGATTTGAGAGAAAAATCCAAGAGCGGGAACTATTCTGGATGCTAGAACTTGGGTCAGTTTTTCCGTATGGTTTAAATGATAATGTCAGTGGGTTCGGCAATGTTACAAACCGCCGTTTAAATATATCCAATATTACCCAGCTATTTAAACCCCATCAACGGAGACATCGCAGCCATAGTTGGAGAAAGTTTAATAGTACGATGATTCACGATCATATCATTTTAAATTACTTAGTGGGTTTAACTACACATCCAATAGTACACATAGCTTACGTACAGTTCTGTATGCGTTACCTTTGAGAGCTTTAAATCATATAGCCAGAGATATACAAAAATCTGCGTCTTCAGGAAATATAATATCACCCAAAATCACTAAAGTATGTCAAGATAGAGCGTATTTTCGTTTGTATCGTCCAGCGAACATAATCGAAACATCCCAAGATCGGCTTTTTTTGAAACTCAACTACTTAGATAAAGGACTGGACATTATTAATTTACTTCGAATCCTGAATGATCCAGAGGTACGTAACACTGTACCAAACTATTTTAAGTTCACCGAACCTCCTTGCATTTCATATAAGTATACTAAATGTATAGCCACCAAAATATTCAATTACTCTAATGCTGTCAATGAGTTTGACTGGAACTTATACACGTCGGAGGGGCTATAGTTGTGATTGTGAATCGTCGAACTTTATCTATACACCATGCAAAATTGTTGTGACTGGTGCCCTTGACGTGGTGAGCGATAAGGACCTAAGATTACTCCTGATGAAGCGACCTAGATATAGAGAGCCGAGAAATATATATCTGAAGGCCGTATGGCAAGCCGTTTTACTTGATGATATCAGGAAATCATTTGATGATATCAGCAAATCATTTGATGATATCATCAAATCGAGTGATTTGCTGATATCTGCAAATCATTTGATGATATCATTAAATATGGCGGAACGTGAAAATAAGCCTAAATGTTAATTCCTGCTCCCTTCTCATCCTGTTGTTTGATAATTTATACTTTGTGGTAAAGCTATCTATCGATAAATCACATGCAATATCTATTACGGTACTTAAAGAACCAGACAATAACAATAAAATCTACCAAACCTCTGGCATATACCTTACGCCAAACTTTACTAATAAATGACAAATAGAATCATGAATATAAGGGCATTCAAATAAATATACAGCAGGGAAGATAAACTTATCCATCGCGGGTTATTGACTTGTAGACACAAATTCATTAGATCTGCATTTGAGTATAATGGGGGTGAGGCGAAAGGGGATAATGATTTCGGGAAAGCCGGCCAGCATGGAGCATGGTATATTAGGGCAGAGCCGATTGTCGTGCTTCTTCACCGGTTATCTTTTAGGGCAGGAGATAAAGCATAGCCGCACATACAACAATAAATTAATCTCTATGACCCTTTACTGACCCGTAACAGGAGACCAGGCTCTTACGATAAAGACAGAACTAACCAAGCCTCAATGAATTTATATGACTTCATTTTATCTTATATGATGTGGGTACTTTAATCAAATAGTACTAACGCCGATACAGATTGAAACAGTTGTGTGACATTATTTATCTAAGCATGTCCCCTGTAAATTCAGCATGATCTCAAGCGCTATTTGTTGAACATTCCGATCACTTCTCAATTCTGTGTTATATCTATGTTGACCTTTGCCGGGGGGGGGGATCCGGTCGGATGTACACAGAAACTCGTGTGCGAGGTAGGTCCACCGGAATGGTTAATGATCAGGACCTACAGGTCAACCGCCGCTAATGGGGACAGAACTAGTGGAGCTAGCCTGTGAAACGGAACATGCGCTGTGACGAAGTTTATTGTTATTCTGAACAGGGAGCCTTCCATGTTATAGTTCATACTATGACCTTCCATCATATTTAATGATATCATCAAATATAAAGTATTTGCTGATATCATCAAATCATTTGCTGATATCAGCAAATCAATTGCTGATATCATCAAATCATTTGCTGATATCAGCAAATCATTTGGTGATATCAACAAATAAAGCGTTTTTGATGATATCATCAAATGGTTTGCTGATATCAGCAAATCATTTGATGATATCACCAAATCAGTTGCAGATATCATCAAATGATTTGGTGATATCAGCAAATATTTGCTGATATCAACAAATATTTGCTGATATCAGCATATATTTGTTGATATCAGCAAATATTTGATGATATCAGTAAATCATTTCATGATATCAGCAAATATTCGATGATATCACCAAATACTGAATAAAAAGTAAAACGGCTTGCCATAAGGCCGACCAGAAGATAGTCACGTCTGCTTTGGAACAGTACATTATTGATTTGTCTAAGCGAGAAAAAGTTTAACCTACAGTATTCGTTGATTTCCTGGACCTCACCAAGAGCAAGGTCGTTGAAACAATCCGCCATACTGACAGAAGTACCCTTCCCCAAGCAAAGCAAGTACTGAAAAGCCCCAATTCGCAAGAAGTTCTAGCAAATCTCCAGACTAAATTCGTCATAGTCCCAGCAGACAAAGCTCCAAATAATATAATATTCACATGTAAATATTACTTTTACCAGGTGCTGGTTGAAGAATTGAGTGTAAGCATATCGTCATCAAATACGTCTACTTACTCTCAAACTGCATTTACCCTGGAAGATTTATTTAACAATCACAAAACGTTTCTCAGGGAAAGAGGTATTTGTCTTCCAACCAAACATGACGATATTCCAAAAGTATACTGGTCTCCCAAAATGCATTAATCAGATTTATAGCTGGTTCTAGAAGTTGCATCACCAAGCTTCTTTCACCCCTGTTGACGAGGGCTCTTCAGAAGGTAAAAGCATTTTGGGAAAGGTATTGCGCCACTATTTCCAAAAACTCTGGCGTTTAATGTATGTAGATATTGAAAAACTCAAAATGTCTTACGGAAGTACTTGATGCTAAAGGTCACATACCGTACAGACATGTATCCACATGGGATTTCTCCACTCTCTATACTACAATCCCTCATCAGGACCGTATTGGCCGTCTAATTTCATTAATAGTATCTGTGTTCAAGAAAACTGATCGTAGATATATTAATGTCGGAAGCCATAAAGCATTCTTTAGCTCTACTACATAGAAGATATATCATTCATGGGATGTTTCTTTGTTTGTAGACTTGCTTGAATTTCTCATTAAAAATATATATGTGAAATTTGGCAACACAATATATCAACAGCATATAGGTATTCAAATGGGTACTAATTGTGCACCCCTACTGGCTGACCTATATTCTGTTCTCTTATGAATATGACTATATGCAGGCGCTTTCAAAAACCGATCCATTCAAAGCCCGTTCCTTCTCATTCACCAAACGCTATATAGACGATTTTTTCGCTGTGAAAAATCGCTATATAAATGACGCAGTATATATCCACCTTCACTGGATTTGAAGGAAACAACAGATAACTCTACAGGCACATCATATTTCTCTCACGTCGACTATATGACAAAAGTATGGAAGACGGTAGCGGCCACTCGCCTTCTCGCATACTCGCCCTGTGTTTTGCTGACACGAGAAGTCGAGGCGAGAAGTCGAGATTGCGAGGCGAGAAGTCGAGAACGCGAGGCGAGAAGTCGAGAAGTCGAGGCGAGAAGTCGAGATTGCGAGGCGAGAAGGCGAGATATTTCTCGACTTCTCGCCTACTCGTCTTTGCTTTGTGGCAAAAAAAAGTCGAGAAGGCGAGCATGCGAGAATGGACGGATTCTCGCGTTCTCGACTTCTCGCCTTCTCGCCCTTTTCAGATTAGGCGAGAAGGCGAGAGCATTCTCGACTTCTGGCCCTCCGGTCACTTATACGCATGATCAGTTTCCTGTTCAGTACCGCTGCAAAAAAACAAAAAAAAAACAGAAAAAACACAGTACCGTACGTCAGACCACATGTTCTTACTAAGTCTGTTATAGATAGAAGAATTTGTTCTGTGCTTTTATCGACTATAAAAAAACCTTCGATATTGTACGGCGTCCAGGGCTTTGGGTGAAACTTCTTAAAAGTGGAATTGATGGGAAAATTATACGTGTTATTTTTAATATGTATCATAGCATTAAATCATGTGTTGTCAAGGATGGTGGTCCGACAAGGGGACATCTTACATCAAGTTATTACTTTTCTTGTATGCAGACGATACAGCGTTAATAGGGGTCAATGTGGAAAACCTTCAATCCGCACTGAACAATTTGTTAGGTTTTCGTGAAACCTGGAAGTTGCAAATAAACTGTCAAAACCCTAAGATAGTTATTTTCAGCAAGCGTAAAGCTAACTACAGTAACTTTTCATTCCACCTTGATAACGAGCAGCTCGAAATTGTTGACAGTTACAAATATCTTGGCATTTTGTTGTTTTTACAATGGTAACTTCCATCAATGTCGGAAATACCTGATTGAACAAGCTAGAAAGGCTATGTTTGCTATCATAAAGAGAAGTAGATGTCTAGGTCTGGTAATTGATGTTCAATTAAATCTTTTTGAGCATATGGTTATACAATATTTTTTGTATGGATATGAAGTTTGGGGTTACAAAAATGTCCAGATCATTGAAAAATTGCAAGTTATGTATCTCAAATTTATAATGAAACTCGGTACTCGCACGCCTATTGCACAGATATTCGGCGAATTTGGCAAATCTTCTCTTAGTATTAAAATTAATCTGCGTATGGTTAAATTCTGGAGTACCCTCTTATTAGACACACAAGCTAAGTACTCCATCGCTATATATGAGGCTCTGTTTCATTTTCGTAATTGAGATGTCTTTTCTTCCAACTGGTTATTGTTAATGCAATGTTTAAATCCTGTGGGCTGAATTACATTTGGCTTAATCAAAACTTTAGAAGTTTGAATTGGCTGAATGATACTGCCAAGCAAAGACTGATTGATCGACATACCCAGAAATGGAAGGCTACACTATCTGAGAGCTCTGTTTATGTATTGTACAAACAGTTTACACCAAAGAAGCTTCTGGACGATTATTGTTTAAATTGCCTTTCAGTAAAGATGT